>CAJNIZ010008949.1:0-14012 GCA_905231905.1 Symbiodinium pilosum
TATAGGGGTTATATATGGGTCATATAAGGCTAATGGAAAAGGAAATGGAAGCTGCTAATTTAGGGTTTTAGGGGCTAGGGGTAGGGGGTAGGGTTTAGCGGGTTTTGAGGCCAGGGTCAGAGTTTGAGGTGTAATGCTTTGGCTTAAGAGATCCTGAGATCCTGTGAGCTTAAACTGAAGGTGTGGCGTGCTGGGTTTAAGGTTCCTGGATTCAGGGTCTAGGGTGGATGCTTCAGATCTTGGGTCGCCCTTATACTCATGAGTTTATTCTGTTGGCTTGGGAGCACGCTGCGCGTAGCGGTGAGGATTTAGAAGTTGGCAAAGCCTCTTGAATTCCTGTTGCCTTTTGGCTCTCCTCAGGGTAGCTGCTCCAAGGAGACGAGGGCAATATCTTAGGCCATAAGGGGAGCTGTATAGCTTTAGGGTTTATGGCTGAAGGTATCCCCTGTGATGCTTATAGCATTTCCATATGTTCGACCGAAACCTATGCTCAATGTCTTGGCAATGCACTCTCAGGGCTTGCAGGAATCTCCGAAATTTGAGGTCTTGCACCTTCTAGTGCATGCCTCCGGCCCCCAATGAACTACTTACGGGGATCTGCGGGCACGTATGTTTGATGGAAAGATCCTTCATCATGCAAGGTGCACTGTACGACTATGATGCTAAGGCTTCAGGCACATAAGGCCACAAAGGAGTTTGTTCACAAATGAGGAGGACAAAAGTGTCTTGAGAAACTTCCACGCAGTTGCTGTTCAAGAGTTCCCTAAACCCTAAACCCGTTAAGACTCCTCCCAGCATGGGGGCAAGGGTTCAGGTTTGTGGTACCTCTACCTAGCTCCCAGACAAGTAGCATCCACATTTTTGGGTTGCCCCAGGAAGCGACCTATTGCAAACTTGCCGCACATCCAAAACCTGGACGCCAAGTGCCCTCCGTTACCCTACACCCCTATGCCCCCCTTAAGTAAGTAGAATATGGCTTTGGCGCGTGGGTAGCTGGAGGTGGAGGTATGACTATGTTGATTTGTCCATATTTATGGTTCCTGATCAAAACCCACCTCCTTCCTACGACCATCGGGTAATCATCGCAGTCGACTATGACGTTCTGTAATAAGAAGATGTTGGTTATCCCAAACCCACCCAAAAAAAAAAAAAAAAAAAAAAATGACCCCTGACTCTTATGAGGTCCTCCTTATAGGTATTGGGGTTGCAAACTTTGTTTAGCTTCAGAAATTCTACACATCCACGTATATCCACGGTTTCCATCTCGCTGTCCTTTGATTTCCCATGCCAGTCTCCCTCATGAAGGACCCAAACCGTGAATCCCGACCTCTCAAATCCGAAGCCCCAAACCTTGAACCCCAAATCCCTGAAGCCTAAATAGAGTTTAGGGTTTAGTTTAGACCCTCTGAGCCCAATGCCAGATAAGGGGAATCACGGCCACAGACTGCGACACGCGGAGGCCCCGCAGGAAGCTCGAAATGCAGCGGGCCTTGCGCGTGGGAAATTACGAAGAAACTTGCACCGACATATGTACATGGTCTGCTAGCAGCATGGAAAAGACACAGGAATCAAACTTTATCTGCGCAACCCCCTAACCCGAAAGCCTGGCATTACATAGCAAAACCCACTATGAGAAGGTTTGAAAATACACAGGCGCCCTAGGTGCCTTCAAGTAAGTGTCGGAGCGTGTCCTCGCCCTAACTAACATGACATGCCAAGCGGGTTCTATGATTGTAAAAAGTTTGCAACGGGTTTTCAGTTTAAAGTTTGGGGAAAGGTATCGCCCCATATCCCCCAATACAATGCCTATACCGCCCTTAACAGAGGTTCCATTTTTTTTGTTGGGGGGGTGCAGTTGCGCATTCGACGGGTAAGCTTTGACCAAACATGTTTCCTTCCGGTGGAGATGACATTCTTGCTGAATCCTTGTTGGCCCCAAAATTTGCCGAAGCCAGAAAATGGTGTTCGGCAGAATTCCGAACAAGGATCTCAAATCCTAAGCCCAGCAGATGCGACAACCGCGGTTTAGGGTTTAGGGCTTAAGGTTAGGCCCCGGGTCAGCTGCCTGCATCGTCAAACCGCACTCGTCAATGAATCGGCAGCAGTCGAAGACATAGATGGAAACACCTCGCTTTTGGACATCAACCCACTTCCCCCCTCAACAGGGTCTACGTACTACAGGCGCCTAAATAGTTACCAATATCTATTTTGAGGTCCATTTGAGGTATCATATACTATGATTCTACAAGGAATATGGAACCACAATATTGGTAATTATGTAGGCTCCTATATGAGGTCCTCATCGTGGGCATTTGTGCCTTGTACAGGGGCACTTGGAAGGGTCTTGGCTGTAGCATGGGTTTCAGTCTTATAGTCCAAACGGTAAACCCTAGACCCTCTTATGAAGTTGGAACCGCGGGCCTCATCATGGTATGTGCCCCTGCTTTGGGAGGGTTTAGGGTTTAGGGTTTAAGCGCGTTATACACTGTAAACCATAATGCCCATGTCGCAAGGGGCCATATCTTGAGGTCAACGGCTTGCAGCTGCTGTAGGTACAGGGCTTTCTTCAGTAGCTGAGCAAAAGAAAGGTCTTCAGTAGCTGAGCGAACGAAAGGTGTGGCCCAAATACCCAATAATGCAGTTGCAGGTAGAAATGCCATTTTCCGCATCTGTTGGAGTCTTTGGAACCTACAAGCCTCATCAATCTTTGGGACTTTAAAGCATTGTGTTACTGGCCTCAATATATACTCTTTTTTTTTTTGCCGGGCGTTGTACATGCGGCTTCAACAAAGGGAGTTTTGCCAGAAATAGGGAAACAATATCACCAGTCTTTGAGATTCCTACACATCATTCAGCACAAGTCCCAAAGGAAATCCCAACATCCTAAACCCACTGTAAACCCTAAATTACCCTAAACATAGTACGAGACCCGGAGCCATCAATCCCTCATTCTCCCCTGTGAACAGCATTCCTAGGCCCCTGGCTGAACCTCTGAACGTGGCTGCGAATTAGTTAAATGATCAAAAAGGGTTTAGGGTTTAGGGTTTAGGGTTTAATACAAGAAAACCCCACGTCCAAACCCTACATCTCCAAAAACCAGTAGACCAGTTCAAATCTTCTGCCAGTGCTGATACTAACATAGAGCACATCCGACTCCAAGCCCTGAAGCCTCAAATCCTAAACGCTAAACCCTAAACACCAGGAACTGCAAGACTCCAAGCCCATAACTTGTAATTCTAAACCCCTAATGTAGACCCCTGCTGAATAACCCCCCTCCTTTTAAGGACCTTACTATTAGGATCCCTATCATAATCTATATGAAGGGGAGAAGGTTTATTGATAATTACCTGGACCCTAAAAATGCGTAAAATAATAGCCCAAAACCCTTAAATATAGCCCGAAAGGCCATTATTCTACATACCTTTGGGGTTCAGGTAGGGGTCTAAAGTAACCCGCAACTCGGGACGGCATGTTTAAAAGCACCCCTGTCTTCCTCCAAAATTCCAGGTCTCGTTTAGGGTTTAGGGTTTACCTGACAAAGACTCCACTAAACTGGCACCCCCCCACTCACAGAATCCCAAACCCGAGGACCGGGCTCAGAATGAGAACCATCCTGCGCCACTTGGAGAGTTTAGGGTTTAGGTTTCCGGGTTTAGGGTTTGTGGTTTAAGGTATATGATAACCCCCATATAGCTGTTCATATTATGAAGCCCAAAAACCCCAAGTCGCCCAAATGACCCTATACAACGTTTAGTATGCGGGTGATACATACCCTGAACAATCCTTCATTAGGGTTCAGGCTCACAAGTTCAGCTGTGTACACAGTTTATGGTTTAGGCTTGAAGGTTTAGGGTTCAGGGTAAGGTGCTTCAAGGCCCAGGGGGCTCAGTAAGTAGGTTATGAATGGGTTAGACGTCGCCTCATCGGGGTGACCTACTTATAGCCCAATAACCTGCTTCCTAGCGCCTCTAAGCAGGCTTTCTGAACATGACAGAAGATTTTTAAGTTCTTCTTCTGCTAGCAATAGCATCATACTAGGCGAAAACACTGAGCCCTGGATCCTATACACCTATTGCCACTAGGTGTTGATGCAATGGGCTATTTAGCCTTAAAAGATGGGAAGGTTCATGTTGAATGCCATGGCAGTCCTATGAAATTAGTAGTCATAATGGAAATTTGATGGACTGTTAGTATGTAGCTGGACAATGCGCCCGTTTGGAGGAGCAGTTAGCACATCTCGATAGGATTCCTGCTGTTGTGCCGCGAGAAACTGAATCAAGTCCAACGCCATACCACTCCACCCTACTGTTGGCAACTAAACGGGTTTAGGGTTTAGGGCCTACTAGAATGTGTCCAAGGCCCTACCACTCCACCCAACTGACGGTGACTTGAAAATCCCTTCCGTTGTTGGAGCACCCTGAGCGTTTGTGAGTATGGAATGGAGGAATGCATCTCACTATTACTTCCAGGGTCATGGGGACCTAGTAAGTATTCTATGGCTTGTAGGGGTTATTAACCTACTTACTAAGTCCCCATGACCCACCAAGTACCCCCCTGTAGGAAGACCCTGAACATAGGTTTTGGGTTGAGGGTTTGGGGCTTAGTCGCCATTCCTTTCTTTTCTGCAAGGCACGCCAAAGCAAACTCTATACCGGGCTCCGGTGCATGTAAAACTGGTCTGTGGAGATCAAAATCTCCATACTTACTTAAGATGGGGCTTGATAAAATTGTTGACTTCGGCTGGGGTTCAGATTGAACTGCGGCCGTTGAGGGCTTAACGAAGCAGATCAAGATCGAGAAGCACTGAGTTTGCAACGGCCACAGGAACAGCCGTAACAGTACAAAGTAATAGTTTCCATTTTCTTTTCCACTATCCCCATATATTCCCTATAAAATCCCAGTATACACCTCATTATACTATAGTAGTTTCCATTTTCTGTTCTGGTACAGGGAGTCGCACGGTGGATGGAGGAGGTCCTTGCACCACTTAGGGTCCCCAATGCACTGTACGTCGGGGATTATACACAGATATAGGGGATTACATAGGGATATAGGGGTTACATGGGGGATATATTGGGATAATGGACAAGAAAATGAAAAGCATTGTTTAGGGTGTAGTTCCCCAAAACACTAAGTTCTGGTGTATAGAACGCTAATGGGTCTCCTCCACACACAATAGGAATTCCAAAATAAGCCACGCCTCAAACTTTTTCCTGGAGCGATGCGGTCACGATGTCTTAAACAGGATCTCTATGTACTACATGAGAAATGCCAAAAGGGAGAGCTAAGTTTGCAAATGTTCACTGTTGGCTTTAACAGGCAGCAACACTGGTGGCGAACCTGGAAAACTGTAGTTCCAGCACTAGCGGTCATCTGGCAACATCCCAAGAATACTCGTAACCATCCTGGCTAAAGCCCTAATGGCCACGTACATTCATACATATATACATACCTCCACGGCCGCAACATTACAGATTGAATCAATGGCAAAACCTCTGTAATGGTAACCGCCGCAGCGGCAGCAGCAGCAGTGGTGGAGCGAGACACGATTACTGTTACTTTACGGTTTAGGGTTTAGGGCTTGCTACTATCACTATATTCTTTATCAACAGTTGTTGTGCCACTACTGCTCTCACCATTAATATTTCTGTTACTATTTCTGTTCCTAAAAAACACATGCAACAACAGTAGCGAAGCGGCCACATAGCCAAAGATGAAGGGTTTTGGGCCGTATAACCATTCAAATTCTGAAAATAGTTCTTTGGGACCTAAACCCCGCATTCTTTGGGTACTTGGACCCTGAAAGCCCTAAGCCCTAAACCCTAAACCCTAAACCCATAACTCCCAAGTAGCAACAGCCTACGCCCAAGGATCTAAACCCTACAACCTAAGCCCGAAATCCTAAACCCTAAGCCCTAAACCCCTAATCCCCTAAACCCTAAGCCCTAAACCCCTAATCCCCTAAACCCTAAGCCCTAAACCCTAATCCCCTAAATCCTAAACCCTAAACCCTAATCCCCTAAACCCTAAGCCCTAACCCCTAAACCCCTAAGCTCTAAACCCCTAATCCCCTAAACCCTAAGCCCTAAACCCCTAAACCCTAAGCCCTAAACCCCTAATCCCCTAAACCCTAAACCCTAAACCCCTAAGCCCCTAAGCCCTGAACCCTAAGCCCTAATCCCCTAAACCCTAAGCCCTAAACCCCTAATCCCCTAAACCCTAAGCCCTAAACCCCAAACCCAACCCCTAAATCCTAAACCCTAAACCCCTAAACCCATACCTCCCCAGTAGCAACAGCTTTTCGCAGCCTCGATGAGCCCGGAGTGAGATTTGTGACCACAAGCAATGCCGCGGTTCCTGGGAGCCAAGCCACCCGGTTTAGCGGTGTAGGGTTTAGGGCGGTTTAGGGTTTAGGGTTTAGGGCTTAGGGTTTCGGAATATTGGGTTGATACAGGGATGTAGGGGTTATGTAGGGATGGTTTAGGGTTTAGGGTTTTAGGGATAATGGAAAAGGACATGGAAACTACTACAGTATGTGGGGGCTCTAAAAGGGATAATGGAAAAGACCATGGAAGCTACTAATTTAGGGTTTAGGGGTTTGGGGTGTAGGGTTTAGGGTTCAGTGATTTTCGGGGGTCTGGGCACTAGGGATTCAGGCTTGTGAGTACTAGGCTTTGTAAGAGTTATGGTTTGGGGTGTTTAGGTTTAGAGGTTTAGGTTTTCAGGCTTTAGGGTTTAGAAACTGTCGGGTTAGGGGGAGTCGAAGAGTTTAGGGCTCAAGTGATTGGACGAGCAAAGAGCTTGTCTTTGAGCCTTCCGTAGGAAAAAACTGCAAAGGAAGGCCAAGACAAGAACTGCCCAAGAACGGTAATTTGGGTTTAGGGTCTAGGGTTCAGGGTTTAGGGGTCAGGATCTGAAGTGCAACGCTTGGTTTTCCAGATTTCGAGTTCAGGGCATGGGTCCTAGCATTTGAATGGGCAATGAGATTGAAACCATATCAGCCATGCAGCGCCAAACGAACCACTAGAATCGTCCCTCCTTCAAGATCCTAATAAGTAATGCCATTGTCCCTAAACCCTACACTTTACCCAGGGGATATCAGTTGCTCCGAGGCCCGTAAACCCTGAATTCTTGCCTGCGAAACATGGACACCAGGCAGCCAAAGTACTCAAAATCCTGCATGATAGGTTGTCAAAATTATGGTCCCTCTTTGGCTTTCTCTGCGCGTTCCCTAAACTTAGCCCACACTACCCTAGGAAGAAAGAAGGATCCTTTTGACATAAATACAAGGAATTCCATACCCCATAAAATATAAGGATTCCCTAACATTGAACCAGTAAACCCTAAACCCTTAACTCTCTCTTGTGTTATAGGATTCAGTAGTTAATGTCGCATGGCTAGGGCTTGGACCACGATGCAGAAGGGTTTAGGGTTTTAGGGTTTAGGGCTTAAGCCCAAGTAATAACTTACTGGTGGTTGGTAGGGAATGAATGTAAATAATTCCTATGTAATAGCCATCAAGGTTTTTGGGGTAAGTACATTTGTTTAGCTAGGGTTTGGGGTCGAGGGTTTTCGGATTTTGGGCTTTGGGGTTTAAGGTTTATGGGCTTAGGCCCCTGTATTGGCTCCAGGGACCCGAGACCCTCCCACCTAAACACTAAACCCCAAAACCCTAAACCCCCAAACACTAGATCCTAAACCCTAAATCCTGAACCCTAAACCCTATAACCCCCTGCATAACCCTTTTTCAATGGAGTTTATTTAGACTTTCGTACATTTGGGCTTCTACGCCCCGCTCTGCGTGCAAGCTGCCGAGCAGGTAGTCCAAGGCAAGGAGGCACATGGCAAGAAAGGCTTGGTTCCTGCTCAAGGGGTTTGGGGGTTAGGGTTTGAGATTTAGGTCCCTTAGGGAAAGGCCCTAAGCCCTGAGCCCCTCAACCCTAAACCCCTAACCCCTAAACCCTTCTTGTTCAGGGAATGAATGGGCTCCAGGGCACGAAGAGCTGTGGTCATCAGGGTTCTCCTGCTGTGGATGTGCTTCGCTTCCTGTTCTACGAATATCATGGACCCCGCTGCCTTCTACCTCTACAGGATTTGTGTCAGATTTCTACTGAGGCACCCCTCAATCCACTCAAGCCCAAACTCTCATCGAAAAGCCAATAACTCGAAGCCCAATCCTTGAACCCCAACTCGAAAACGCTGCTTAGCAGTGGAAAGCCGGTGCGCCCCCGATTTGCCTTAAACCCTAGCTCCAATGGTCCAAGTACCAGATAATCATGTACCTGCGCAACACCTGTACTATAATCACTATTACCCCAAACCCAAGTACCCAATTATGGGGTACTTGGACCCTCTGGGCAAGCTTCAAACCCTAAATCCTAAACACCAAATCCTAGATCCTAAGCCCTAACCCTAATCCTAAACCCGAACACCATAATTCCGTAACCCTGAAACCCCAAATCCCTAAACCCTAACTCCATGCACCCAAGACATGGGTACTTGGGATTTGGGCTCTAGGAATTGTAGGACAAATTTTGGGAAAATATACGATTATGAGGTACTTGGACCCTTGGGGTAGGGGTTCAAGTCTCCAGTAATTGTGCACTTACGCACGCAAAACTTTTACTCAAGTCCCGAGAACCCAAATATATTGGGCATTTGGACGCATAGGCAGTTTCGTTCCCTGAACAGCCGTAAACCCGAGTCCGGTGCCTCAGAACCACAGCGAAGCCGAGCAGCGTGAAGATTCTGAGAGGAGGCGCAGGGTTTTTTAGATAGGGTTTACGTGATACATTTGCCAAAAGTACGGGGAACCTCAACATACCATAATCCTTCTCAAAAAGGGCTCTCAAACAAGAACCCCTCATCCTTTAAAACCCCTATCTGGGCTTAGAGTAATTATATTGTTTACGCTTGAGTGCCTGGGGCTGAGCTCTAAACCCTGTAATGTAGGGTTTAAGGTTTACTGTTTAGGGTTCAGGGTTTTAAGCTTGGAGCTTAAACTTTCAGGTTTATGGTTTACAGTTTAGGGTCTAAACCCTAAATCCTATAGGGTCTAGGGCTGAAATTTCTATTTGTGGGTTCTGAAAGTCAATCCACTCCACTGAAAGACCTTGTCTGAAAATCATGCATGTGTATACATGAGTGTGCATACATATGTAATATATATATACACATAGATAGATAGATAGATAGATAGATAGATAGATTTCTATAGTTGTACATGTATTTTCATGTATGTACACCAAAAATAGATGTACATACGCCTCTGTCCATGTAGAGATGTTTACAATATGTACGTGTATGTATATTTATATACATGTATATGCATATGTATATGTACTTGCGTTTTTAAGACATCTACCATTTACTTCGGTATGGCGTGTCAATATTCATGAGCCATACGGGAGAGATCAAGGGAGGCAACCAAATCATCCATTGTAATGCCTTAAACCTTTAGACTGCACATGGGCGACCTTGCTACTCTGCCCATCCCTTTCACTTCTGCCTCAGCATTCACCGCAAGCAAAAAGCACGACGCGACTTCTTCTTGGGCTCTCAAAGTATGACATTGAGTAGTAACGGAAAACGGTCATGATTCATGATGGTTGGTATTTATAATAGCTAGTGCTAGGATTAGTGGTAACGCTTGTACTTCACCAGCCAGGCCCTTCGAAACCATGATAGTAGTGTTCATTGTAAGTCAATCTTTGTTGTGTCATGAATTGAACTCTCTCAGCGCAGAAGGTGGGTCTCACCGTCACCAGTAGCTCCTGCCCCAGCCCCGTGAACAGTATAGGCATGGGTTATGTGATCCGCCCACTAATTAACAATCACTGGGAAGACACAAACATGGTCTAGGGTTCACCTCTAGGTACCTATAATAGAGTAAAAGGAAATCCCAAAGGGTTAAGGGTCTAAGGTCCAAGCTAAGTCCCAAGGAGGTATGTTTGGGGCTTTCTCAAAATACCTGTCCCATCCTGTCCCCCAAAGGCCATACTGCAGGTTCCCCGTTTGGATAGGATCCCGATGAACCTCCTAAGAACTTGGTACCTTAGTGTTTAGGGTTGACTTGCAGGTTCAGGGTACTTGTCAAGGAAAAAACATGGAAACCACGATTTGAGCGATAGTCTAAACTCGTAGTATCCCCTTGAGTAACGCCAGTAATACTCCCCTATATTCTCCCCTATATAACCTCCTTTCAGGAGTTGCGACTATAGCTCAAATAGGGGTACCTTGGGGAACACTGGCGATCTATTGGAAATTGAGACTTCGAAAGAGATTATGGGATCCCCTTAGGGAGTACGTACCGGGAGAGCTTATCTTTCCCTAGAAGCCCAGTTACCCATATATTGGGTTCCTGTCCTTAAGTCCCTACATACATTTATACTGTCTATAACCCAAGGACCTACTATATGGGTACCTGGGCTTCTAGGGTTTTTTAGCTCAGGCATTCCTGGGCCCGAACGTGAACCAAAGAAACTTGACCAAGCCGCCGCAAAGCCAGCTCCACAAGGCGGTAGCTGTGATGCATGACCTTAGGCTGGGTTGCCGTCAAGGAACTTAAATTAAGTTACTATATTGGGGAAATCCTATTGGTTACTATATATACCCATTATGGTAACTTAATCTAAGTTCCTCAACAGCAACCCAGTAGGGCCAATCTTCCTAGAGGAGACTTGGGGGACTCAGGAGCCTACAGTACCTGGTACTCAGCCTTCTTCAGAAGTACAGTGACTTAAAGAAAAACTTGCAAGGCTCATGCTGTCTTGAATTCGGAAAATGCGCCAGTTTCTTCAACACAGGCGCAAGCTTGGGCAATGCTTGGTTCAGGCTCGGTACCTTTCAAACATTGAAAACCGACAGCGTATGCAGACCTTGCCTGGGCGGAAACCCTACACTTACAAAACCTTTTAGCCAGAACTCCACTACAAACAGCTTTTCAAGCCGTATTCCATGACAAGGGCCCTAGAATGAGTAGACCAGATTCCTTCTTACTTGTGTCGTAAGCCGATACAGAAGCTAGAATCCCAAATAAGTGGGGGATCCTTGTGCGACTGCCTCAGCCCAGCATGCAGGGTCCTTGCCCCGAGAACGTCAAGATTCTATTGCTGTTATTAATACTATGTCTATCCCAGAAGATCCAGGTACCCAAATAACAGAGTTCAGGACACACACGCCCACAAGAACCTGAGTAGTTTTTGATACCTATGTCTACAATATGTGGAGACTGTGGATCTTAGGGTATTGTCATATGCGGCCCGAAAGATCAGAAACTCACAACGAATCCCGGGCTGAGAGCTTTAAAGCCTGACGTGCCGATGTGAGTACACAAAGCATGAGGATTTTTGCTGCCCTGAGCGAAACATAACTCGTATGCCCTCATGATATATCCGCTTGTATATCCCGAAACCCTAACTCTATGTAGGGCTCCACGTCTAGAATTGCTGTATATACCTAACTTGGAGAAATATATAGACCAACACTAAAACACCTGAAATCGGCGAACAAACTTGAGAGCAACACGTGTGGTTGCGGAGTTGTCAAGATTCTGTCAATGGTCACTGTTGGCTCTTCGCATGTCCCTTGTGGTAGCCAGGATGCTGAAACACCTTCTGAATCTTGATTTGATGAGTTGTTTTCAAAAGTGGGGGGGCGCACAGGGGCCCTAGGAATCGCGGACATAGCCTGTATGAGCCCTTATTCAGGAGTTTAGCTGCAGAGACGAGTCACGTGGAACATGACCGACTCAGTCATTCGTTCATGCTGTCGCCCTTGGCTGCAGAAGTTCGCAAGCATAAGCACGTTTCAAGGTTGAGGGTTTCCTGAACCAAACGCAGAACCCGGAAACCCTCCTTGCGGGAAGCGTTGCGCACCTGACTCCACAGATTTTCTACATCTCCCTAAGGCTCCATATAGCCCAATGTAAGTCATATTTATAGTCTTTGGGGCCCAATGTAGGTATTATATTTATAGACATGGAGCCCTAGGGTTTGGGGCCTCGAAGATACCCTGGTATTGAGTACTCAGTGGAGTGGCTGGAATCCCACAGCAATGCAACATTCCCTAAGGGTTTGGGTTTAGAGTTTTAGGGTTTATCGGGTTTTAGGGTTTCGGGTTCAGGGCTTAGGGATTAGGGCCTCCGTAGAATGGAAGCAGTGCAAACAATAAGGAGGCAACATCGTATTTATGCAGCGCTTAGATTGTGCGGGAATAATCCCTCGACTACGCTGCTGTCATGGCATAAAATGACTTACCGCTACATGGGAGCTGATGTATTCATGTACTAGACATCTAAAATGTGGTAACATAGTTTGACTGTTCAAATCCTTCAACAGCGAGCCAGTACAACCCAAACCCATTCTACTGAATAAAGCCCAATTTAATGACATCGTGGCTGCTTGTGCCTATCAAACGAGCCACGCAGGTGCTTTCATCTGCGCAGGCACTCCAGTAAACATAATCACTTCCCTCTAATATAAAACCACCCCCACCCCCCTGATATTGAATACTCCCCATTGAAGTTTAAAATCGTATATTGGGAGTATTTAAGATAGGTGGGGGTGGGGGGGCTTAACATCAGCCGTAATTAAACGCTAAACCCTAATATTAACCCCTATGCACCCCTTTAAGGGCGGAGTGGTTGAATATTAGGAAGAGAGGCTTAGGGCTAACCGTTTAGGGTTTTAGGGTGTTAGGGCTTAGCGCTTAGGGTTACTCTCTCACTCTCTGTTACGCTTATCCTACTCTACTCATGAGGACAACTCCTTGTCCACACCCCAAACCCTAACCCACCCTCTTCCAGGGACAACGGGCTCCGGTTGTTTTTCGAGCCCAGATGAGCGGATGAGCCCTGGACTGAAGTTGGAGTGCGTTCCTTAAAGGTCCGCTAAAAAGCCTCTATACATCCCCAGAAAGGCCCCCTGAACCTAACTTAAATCCGTGGCCTGTATAGCTTTACTGTAAGCATCAAGCATTGAGAGCCCTTGCGCTGGACGAACCTGACACTACAGGGTTTAGGGTTTAGGGATTAAGTTAGGAGTTACAATACAACCCCCCCAGATGTACCCACCCCCAGGGTTTAGGGAGCTAACAAGGACTATATTTGGAGCTTAATAAGGCCTAATAGGGTTCTAATATGGTTGTAAATTTGGGGGGGGGGGGTGTACATTTGGGGGGAGGGGGTACATGTCTAACTCCTAGTTTAGGGAGTATGTTTTGAATCCAAACCTTGAGGTTCTATCTCCCCACCTCGGGGGTCCAAGTACGAAAAGAATGGGGCTTCAGATCCCTACTGCTACAGCTTAAAAAGGCTTTGTATGGGGGATTAAATAGGATACTCCTATAAGGCTTATTCAGGGTGATACTTGGAGTTTAAACACGAAACCTTAGCTACCCGAAACCCCAAACCCTGGACTCTCCCCTCCCCTGCACTTAACCCAAAGGGGTCCATGTAGATGCAGAGTACCGTATAGGAATGAAAGGGTTTAGGGTAGGGATCTACTTTATAAAAAAGGTGCGTGGGAAACCCTGTGGGCCCTAAGTACCCTACATGGACCCTTGGGTAAATTTCAAAGGTAACTAACTTCAAGCTCCTTACCAACAAACCCATTCTGCGGAACCGAGGCGAATCCAGCTTGAAGCGTAGTAGTCGAAGTTCACCTAACCATACATGCAATTGACAATAGCAATCCTGCACCCTACGCCTGTTACACTTTGGGAAGTATGATATGTACTGTCACAGGACCGAATGCCAGCAGGAAACGTTATGTACGGCGATTTTGCCAAAACAGGCTCCAAATACGGTCCTCTAAAACAGCAAGTATCCAAAATGGACAGCAAGCTCAACTTTTGAACTTGGTATATGCTCCAAACCTGCAAAAACTGGGGCCGAGTGAAGCCGTTGGACTGGACTAGGGCTTTGGTCAGGGGGTCTACGTACCCAAACCTTGGGTAATGTAGACCCATGATTAATAAACCCCCTCCTTTTAAGGGCCTCAATGTTAGGACCC
>CAJNIZ010008953.1:0-14003 GCA_905231905.1 Symbiodinium pilosum
GGTTTAGGGGGTTTAGGGTTTAGGGTTTGGGGTTTATGGGATTTAGGGTTTAGGGTTTAGGGGGTTTAGGGGGTTTAGGGGGTTTAGGGGGTTTAGGGTTTAGGGCTGAGGGGTTTAGGGTTTACGGTTTGGGTGAGGCTCCTTTGCGAAGGCTAGAACAGGTAATTTTAGCTACAGTCAATATGGGGGGGTTCTCGAAATTAGATGTACATACCTTTATGGGGGGGGTCCTGATAATACGGATGATCATATTTAGGCTCATTTTTGGCCACCGTCTGGTCAGGGAAATTTAACTACCATATTACCTATATGAATACTGGAAAAAAAGATGGACGCTACTAAGCTGGAGGATCAAACGGCAAGGAACATGGAAGATGAAATGGAAGCTAGGAGCATATACACGATTGTAGGGATAAGTAGTACCCATATATCAGATTGTCATGGGTCCCTATTTTGGAAGGTATTGGGCAAAAAGCGAACTACTAATGGGACCTATATGCCCACCCTTCATGGTGCTTGGGTAACCCAAATATTGAAAGCAGGCCATGTCAAGTCGAAAGGGGCTTAGGCTCAGGTCTTACCTCAGCGTTTGGGGGTGGTTTTGGGTTGCGGGAACTTGGGCTTACATTTATTTCCCTGAGTCACATTTCCCTGAGTCACTGAGGGCCAAGTACCCGAACGCTAGGGCCTTCGGTACCGGAAACCATTCAGATTGTAGTATATATCTGGGACATACAACCGTGTATTTGTGCAGTTGGACCCATTTCAGCTGAGGGAGCTTAGCGTTCATTTTTTTGTGTTGGCCTTGGGCTTTATGCTTAGTGTGCAAGGTTTAAGGTCTGGAGCTGCAGCTGTACGTCTGGCTAAGCCCCTCCAGGTGCTGGCCTTTCGTGCTTCCCTGGGTTCAGCAAGCCCACTCCTATCACCATGGGTTTAGGGTTTAAGTTCCAAAGGATGTAAGCGCAATAAGAAGTATTCCTAGACAGTAAACCCTGAACCCTCAAATCACGGCGAATGGTTTGGAAGTCAACACGAAATCCCTGTTAAATGAAATTCATGCACACTGGCTGGATGACCAAAGCTCCAACCACAACCCCCCAAAACTGCATTACAAAACCCGACCCCAAATAGTAAATCCTAAATCCCAAACAGTTAACCAAACCCTGAAACCCTAAATCCTAAACCCTACACCCTATGAACCTTAAAACCCTGCACCGTAAATAACACATCACGTTCTGGCTGAGGGGCGCGAGGCCATATGCTGAACTAGCCCCGATAATCCTGGGCAGTGCAATTTAGGGTTCAGGGTTTCAGTTTCGGGCTTAGGGTTTAGAAATTCAGAGATATGGGTTGCCAGGGTTTAGGATGAGGCCGATAGGCTGTAAAGCTACGGGTGTATGTTCAAGGACATGGGTTTCTAAAGTGACCAATCCCGGCAATGCGCCAGACTCAATCGCGAAGAGTGCCATCGGATGTGTTCAAGTGCTTGCAAGTCAGTCAGATATGTCGACGAGTCTGGAGCACCCATCAACGCTGAGATAGTCTCAAAAGTCAACATCGGTTTCTGCCTGAGTATCGAGCAGCTCGATTTTGACATACGATTTTCCCGGAGCTCCTTGCTTAGAATGTGCGGAAATTGTGGTTGCATCGCTTGCTGCTGCCTTGTCAAAAGGGTTTGCGCCGATCACAGAATTTGGAGCCGCAGCTTACTGCAGGGTAATTTAATATGAGCCATAGTCTAAACTCCTAGTATCCCCCTTAATAACCCCTATAGTACTCCCCTACATAATCCCCTATATAACCCCCCTTTAAGGAGTTTAGACTATAGTACATATAATTTGAATTCCCAAATTTACAGTCATCTTGGTATCATTCCCTACAGCAACCACCATTTAGCGTGAGGTCGGGTAAGGTCGCTTTAAATTGCCAGGTTTCTAGAAGTCGTATAGGGTTCCAGTCCGAATCCATGACGGGAAGTTGAACGCTTCCCTCCGAAACCCTACCTAGACCCTCCATGTAGCACCTTTTCCGTAGTCCTAATAAGCGTCCTACCCAAGAAACCTTACCAAGCCCAACAAAGCAGGTGTAACGCAAACCGCTGACTTCGATTTTTCCTGGGCTTGACTTTTTGTGGGTGCCCATATTAAGTATTATGGTATATTAGGGTCTATATTAGAGTTCCCCTATTTTGGGAAACTACCATTTAAGGTTTAGGGTTCAGGAGGTGAGGGCGTGCGGCCCCCTTTCAGCTTCAGGAGTGGTTATATGGGGTTCCAAAGTTTGAGAATGGCGATGGGGATCCAGAAGCTGTTACATCACAAAGGACGAAACCCTACTCTCTAAACCCTATAACCCCTAAACCCAAATTCCTACACCCTAACATCTAGCCCCCAAATCCTCAACCCTAATCTCCAATCCCTGAACCCTCCATGTGCCCTGAACCCTGGGTTCAGGGTTGAAGCCCTACGTCCTGAGCCTTAAAGGGACCAAGCTGGCCACTAAGCCCCAAAACCCGAAGCTCACCCCGTGCCTCCTCAAAACCCATCAATATGAGCTCGCAATGATTTCCATGTGCTGAAAGTTTAGAAAGAATGTGCTACAAAACCCGTATATAACTCCAAAGATAGTCCCTATGTAATTTCTTGATAACCCCTATAGAGTCCCTATACAAACCATAATTATAGAATCCCAATACAATCCCAAAATCGCACTTATATAGTCCCTGGACTTTCTCTCCAAAAACGCTCCCCTGGAACTCAAAAACCCTATGCTTCTCCAGACCACGGACTACAGCTGTTTAGCGCTTAGGGACTTGCCAATTAGGGGAGTTAAGTATCATATTCTGGTCATGGAGGGCCTTCTTTGCAACAACAAGATCTTTCCCTACATGATCCCTGTTTTCCGCTTTGTTTTCCATGTACTTTTTCCATCCACTTCTCCAGTATTGGGGATCTCCCTAAACCCAAATCCCTAAACCCAAGCCCTAAACCCTAAACCCAAATCTCTAACCTAATCCCTAAACCCTAAACCCTAAACCCTGGTTACTTTGACCCTCAAAACTTCAAAGGAGAAAAATCATCTCGTCAAGCCAAGCCACAGCCATAGGATGACCTTTGCTGCTCTTGTTGAAGGCTTAGGGCTTAGGGGATTGGGGTTTAGGGTTTAGGGTTTAGGGTTTAGGGCTTGGGGCTTAGGGTTTTGGTTTCGGGTCCGCTCACATGCGATTCGGGGGTGTATACCTACTCTTCAATGGAGCAACTAAACTGCAGGACACTGGAGCCACAGGTACGGGAGAGTGATTAAAGAATGAGGGGATTCCCATTTCAGGGTTCAGGGTTTAGGGTTAAGGGCTCGCGATATGGGTGTAGAGTCCTAAATCCCTGCACCCCAAACCTGGAATCCTCAATCCTAAACCCTATAAACCGCCAAAATCCTAAACCCCAGCTTTGAAAGGCGGCCAGGCAACCGGCAAGCCCATGCGGACTGCCTCGCATCCTGTTAAATGCCTCAAAACCAGCTTGGGTTTTTGGAGAGGTTTAGGGTTTAGGGCTTAGAGGTTCCGTGTTTGGGGTGTTTAGGGTGTAGGGTATTTAGAAGTCAGGGTTTTTATGGGTTGAAAGAGCTTGTTGATGTGAGACTTCTGTACAAGTAGGGTCCACTTGCATTATTTTCTTAGAAATTCGGTGTGTTCTGGACATGTCGGGTTGACACCATGAAGAAAGTTCCGACAAAGGCGGGAACCCTTGTATGGCCTCAAAACACCATAATCCTTATCAGAGGAACCTCCTCCCTCCAAACAAAAAAGATTTGCTTTGGAAACCCCATGCGAGCTGGGAATGTTGGGTTTGGGCTGTACAGTCAATGTCTGGGGAATTCAGAGTCCTAGGGCCTTGAGGGATGACTATACGTGGAGTTTCCAAAAATAGGGTTGCATTTTGGTACCCTTGACAATTTGGTGCCGTACAGTAATATAATTTATAACCAAAAGGGGCCCATAATTTTGGGAATAAGTCATATTCAGTTCCAAATTGCGAGATGTCTTTGAGGGAGCGGACAAGGAGGAGAATCAGGACGATGTACTTTGAGAGACTGGCTTCCCGTGCTTCAGGATGGAAGTTGTCAGCTTCGGACTTAGCATTTCGTATATTCCATAATTGAGATTCCGAAATTCCCCATGTGACGCTCAGCCGCACGGTTCAAAGTTAGACGCGTCAAGTACCAGGACACCCCAAGTACCCTTAAAAAGGAGCTATGTAGGGTCTATTTGGGGGTATTTGGGCTCTATAGAGGGCACTTTGGGGGTCTAGGTAGGGCTTAGGGTTTAGGATGGCTCGTCAAAGCGAATTTGGCTTCAGCCGAACCGAAGGGAAGAATACCGCCACATTGGAAGTGCAAACGCCCCCTGGGCTTGAAGTCAAGGTTCTCAAACGTATGCATATCTCCAAGGGTCCACGTAGGTATATGACATGTACTTGGGCCTTGAAGTAATTACATGGAACCCCTTTGTCCTAGGTATACACTGTATGCCTACATGGACCCTTTGGGTATTGTTTAAGAAGGTAGACTAAAAGTGGTGGCTACGGATAGGGCTTTGTGGTTCAAGGTCTTGCATTACGACTATGCAGATCAGGCAAATTCCTTGAGAGAATGATTTCTACATACTCCTGAAAAAAGAATACAGAAACCACATCATAATGCCCTAAACCCTAAACCCTAAACCCTAAACCACATCATAATACTTGTAAGTCCTTTTAAAAAATCCGAGGCCCTGGCCCTACACCCTGTTGGGATCCCATATTCAGATATCCAGGGTGTAGGGTTTAGGGCTTAGGGGGTTTAGGGTTTAGGGGGTTAGGGGGTTTAGGGTTTAGGGTTTGGGGGGGTTTCAGTTTTGCCCTAAAGCCAGTTCATCCCCAATGGGCTGGTATCCGAATTTAGGGTTCAGCGTTTAGGGTCACCCGAAGCACTAAACCCTACATCCCGAATCCTAGACCCCAGGTCCTAAATCCTAAGCCCTCAACCCTAAATCCTACACCCCAAAGCCTAGATCCTAAACCATCATCCCTTAGACTGTAGGTAGGTATATGTTACATAGCACGAAGCACAAGTACTTCCTAGAGTGGAAAACATAAGAAACTGTGAGATGTGGGAGTTTCTGATGATCAGGGCGCTTCCCCAAAATCAGGGGTGCCTTTGAAGAGGGGGGTGGTCCCAAAAAACGGTGAGAGCCATTTTTTGTTGGGGGGGAGGGGGGGGGGTCCCTAAAACTAGGACTATAGCATATCGGATTCAGTATTGGCGGTCCGTTAGTTTGGGAAATTACCATATTACCTGGGTGATCCTGAATACAGGGTTAAGGGACTGGGGTTTGGAGTTTACCGAAACCCCAAACCCTGGCCCTAAACCCTAAACCCCTTAGGGCTCCGTAGCTCCACTGCCTAAAGCCCTTGCAAAGGCTGAGGGCAAGGCTTTTGGTCCATGACCCAGTTGCTCAGATCCTGCTACAACAGGTTTAGGGATTGGGGTTTAGGGATTATGGTTGTGGGATTAGGGTTTAGGGATTAGGGTTCAGACCCCCGTAAGGATCCCCAACAAAAAAAAGGGCTTAGAGGCGTGTATTTGGGGCGTTCTGCGCAATATATAAAAGCTCTTGAAGGAAGTACCTGATTTTAAGGGTGGTTAGTATTAGCATGAGTTCTTACTGAGAGGGTTTCCAACTTTAGGCAGCGGACTAGTAATGCAAGAACCATGTGAGGAGAACAAGCATGAAGCAAGAATATGCAATTCAATGAAAACAGTGAAGTTGCGTTCCACAGCATGGCAAGTTCCTTCACAACCAACGAGGCAAGTGACAGGGAGTAGTTTTTGAAGAGCCCTAAGCCCTAAACCTCTAAACCCTGAGCCATGACGTCCACATGAGACACCGGTCCTGGAACTTAAGCTTCAGCTGAACCCTGCAGAACATACCCTACACAAAGAAGGGGGGAAATCCCAAGGGTTTAGGGTGTAGGTTGCTCTCTGCTACAGCCTAACGAAACGACTCAAAACACTTATCTTTCAGGCCACACCCAATGACCTAAACCTGGAGCCCTCGCTCTGAAAGCCTGCCTCGACCCTGCATCCAAAAACTTGAACTCAAAACTTGAACCCATAACCCAGATATAGGTGGCATGATGTCGCCCGCATTGTGCTGCAACACTGGTACGGAACACCAGTGTCATGCATCATGGTCATGATAAGGAACTATGGCTTTACTTCGGTTTCCCCTGAATCCTATAAGCTAATGAGTGCTTGGAACGGAAACTCCCAGGCATTAAACATCAGACCCTACATGCCAAGCCCTAAACTCTAAACTCCAAAGCCCGTAAACCCCAATCCTTAACCCTAAAATCCATAAACCCTAAAACCCCTCAACCCTATTAAGAAAGCCACTAAGCCCTAGAACCCCTAAACCCTATAAAGCCACTAAGCCCTAAAACCCCATAAAGCCCCTGAACCCCACAAGGCCTGCCAGACGATTGTCCATGGCTCAGGATCCTTCCTTGGCTCTGATGTGGGGATTTAGAGTTTTAGGGGTTTAGGGTTTAGGGGTTTAGGGTTTAGGGGCTTTATTAGGATTTAGAGGTTTTAGGGTTTGGGGGTTGTAGGGTTTGGTGGGTAAAAAGATTTTGGGTTGAGGGGTTTTAGGATTTAGGGGTTTTAGGGTTAGGGTTTGGTTCCCTCATAGGGAAGGGTATGTATGTATGTATATATATATACACGTGTATGCCAGGTATGCCTCAGGGCATAAAGTTTAGTGGGAATAAAGAATCAAATGGAAAAACAGAACTTGAAGTGCAAACTGGGTTCATGTAGGGGTTATGTAAGGGGATTCTGGAGCCCAAGTAATCAAACACCAACAGCATTTTGCAGTCCATATGCGGTGCCTTATACTATAAGTATGGGTACGCGGGTATCCCCCTGTTTTGTACCTTCTTCTATACCAGGGGTCCCTTGTGAACAGTTCGAAGACCCTACAACGGGGACCAAACGTCTCGATGATAAGGTACTTGGATGTATATTGCTATCAGTATTCCAGGTACAGGTACCCAGAAGGTACACAAAAAAGGCGTGTGTTTCCAAGACTTGCGCTATCTCACCTCCTTCATTCTTTCCGTACCTAGACCCTTAATCCTCTGTACCTCAACCTGCTGAGGTGACGTCTTTTGTGGCTTGCCAGTGAGCATCGCCACCAAACCCTAAACCCCCAAATGCCAGCCTTGCCCCCCGGTATCCTACCTGGACCCTGTATGTTCGACGTATTTTAGGATCTATCCCTAGAACTCCGGGGGACAGAGCTAGGGTCTAGGTTTTAGCACACAAGGACATCCAGGATCCAGGTAGCGATTACGACTCAAACGCTAAGTGACTTGCAGACATCGGCGGCCAAGGCACTTTAAATGAAGCTAACGTTGGAAGGAAACTCCGATATTTTCTCAAATATCCATATTCTGGTAGCTTACCCTAGGGTTCCAGTTACCTAAATAATGGGAACTGGGTTCTATATACCCTATAGTTACATAGCCCAGTAACCTACTATTTAGGTAACTGGAGCCCTAAGGTTATTCTACGTCCCCTAACTTTAAGTTCCCTAAACCCTAAACCCTAATACCCCAAACCCTAATACCCTAAACCCTAATATCCTAAACCCTAATCTACGTCCCCTAACTTTAAACTAAGTTATCAACATCAGGCAACCCTAGGCTTCTCTATGTGCCGTATTCTGTCAACTGATTTCAAGTCCCATGATAAACCCTTAAGCCCTGAAGGTTTAGCATTTAGGGTTTAGGTTTAGCGTTTAGGGTTTAGGGTTTGAACCTTAATCCCTGCCTCAAAACCTTGTTGAACCCTAAACCCTAAACTTAATACCCTAAGCCCTAAAACCAAGCAAATGCGGCTCAGCCTCCTCTGAGCATTGATCTGAAGTAGCGACGAGAATGCTTCTTGCTCCTTAGGATTCAGAGTTTTAGGGTTAAGGTTTTTGGTTTAGGCTGGGGTTTAGGGTTTATGGCTCAGGGTTTTGGGGTCAAGTTGTTAAGGTTTTAGAGTTTAGGGTTTTTTCAGGTTATCAGGTCTCCCTGAGATGCCATCATGCCTATGCAGATCCAAAAATATGCAGGGTACCTTGACAGGAGAAATTGGGAACCCCCAACTTCCAGAATTAGGAACCTACAACCATCAGATGACTACTGTAGGTCCAGATTTTGCAGGTTGGGATTACCAAAATCTCTTTTTATACCAGAGTAGACAAGTTGGTTCTAAGCTTTACCGCGAACATTTATGCATCTTTATCCTGCAAGGGGAAGGTTACTCTAGTTGAGCCAAAACCTAGACCGAAGACCTAAACCCTAAACCCAGTACAAAGTCAATGCGGAGGTGCACGCCGAGAACCTTCTACCTCCAGTGGCGTCTTAACATGCCTAGACGGGTTTAGGGCTTCGCATTTGGAGCTACTACTGGGGAACGGCGCGATTCTTCCCTGCAGCTAATTTTACTGCATCACTACATCCTGAGAAGAGCACGAGACAGCAACAAAACCCTAAACCCTAAACCTTATAAACCCTAAACCCTAAAACGACCATCCACTAGGCTCCCGCAACTGTATCGTCTTCCTGGGAAACCCCCTTTGTGGAAACCTCTGAAATACAAGAACTAACTTCCTAAACCCTAAAGTCCGAAACCCTAAAATCCAAAGCCCTAAACCATTCAAACCCAGGGTAGTAGTTTCCATTTTCTTTTCCATTATCCCTATAACCCCAATCTAAAGCCTAGCTTCCACCCAACCTTCCCCTGAACTCGCCGAAAGGGAAGCCGGAGGGTCAGGGGGGACCTAGGAAGGCCTAGTTTCGTAAATGTGTAATAGGGTTTATATAGGGTTATATAGGGACTATATAGGGAATATATTGGGGTTATATTGGGATAATGGAAAAGAAAATGGAAACTACTATAATGGGTTATATAGGGTAACCCATGAGCGATCCCCGACCTTACTTAGTAAAGGGTGGGGTGTAGGGCTGAGGGCTAGCTATACATAACCCACGATCATCGGTTCTCCTATCCTACACCCCCAAGATTCCCCCTGTGGTAGTTAGGGTTTTGGGTTTAGGCTTTAGCACGATCAACGCGGCAAAGTCGCCATGGAAATCGGCATTGCGACTGCTGGATGTACGGGAAGCACGGAACCTGCCCGCCGAGCGCCACATAGGAGTTTCCCAAATCAGGGGGTTCCTTTTCGGGAGTGGCCATAAAGAGAGCTATAATAAAACTCAACCTCTAAATGCAAAATACAAAAAAGGCAATCCCTCTTTCCAGGTAACTTTTTGTTCGGACATAGGGGCGGTCGGCGGTCATTGCTTGGGGAGGGGATTGGCAAATGAGCCTAATCCCTAAGCCCTAAACCTTGGTGTCACCGCATATTGTATGTATCCCCCCCCAATTCCTGGCCATCAGAACCTTCAGCCCACCCCAAGCACCTAAAACCCTGAAGCCAAAACAAACCAAGCCACAAAAAACTAAAGCCTAAAAATTAGAAAACTCAAACTCTAAATCCCTAAGCCCCCAAAAAGCCAAACCCAGAAGTCTAAGTCCCACAACTTCTAAGCGCCAAAGTTCGAATGGTTACGAACCCACAAGCACAAAACCCTCAAACCCAAGACCTACAGCATACGTCCTTATATCAGGTCCTAAGCGTAGCAGCGTCGCATCCAAATTACAGGAAGGGTCTAGGGTTTGGGCTCAGGGTTTAAGGAGAACCAAGCAGCAACACTGGAAAACTGGCATGGAAACTAGGGTTCTACAGGGAATGATGCTGTTGATACTACAATCGTGCACGAGGTAGAAGGTAGCGTAAATCCTGAATCCTATAGATTCCTGTACCTCTTTAGAATATTGAACGTACTGCGGTTCTTCAAGATTTTTATTATGCATCCTAAACTCTGAAACCACCATATGTAGGCCCAAGTGGTGGCCTGCACTGGACTGCTCAGAAGGTTGCAGAACAGCTGCAGCGGAAGGTATCTCAGTTGACGAGTTTTGGTTTCTTCGGGAGTTTAGGCCTAGGGCGGGGCTGGGTTTTTGAGATTCTGGGTTTGGGGATGTTGCCTAAACCCTAAACCCTAAAACCTTAAACCCCTAAACCCCGAACCCTAAACCCGAAACCCTAAACCGGTTTGAGTTTATAGGTTTCAGGGTTTGGGCAATTGAGGTCTGCTCGAGAGCTCCGGGCTGAAATCAACTGAAGGGCCGTATGTACAGGCAGCTTGGGGTTCAGGGTTTAGGGTTCAGAGGTTTAGGGTTTCAGGGGTTCAGGTATTTAGCAGTTTAGGGGTTTAGGGGTCGGGGGCTTAGGGTTTAGGGTACCTTAAACTCTAAACCCAAAATGCTTGCCATGTGGTTTGGGGGGTTGGGGGGCTACAAACAGCTGGGGCCCCTTCTGCCCCTGCAAGGATTATACAGTCTTCTGGAATCTATATTGGAGCCCCCGACTTCTGCAGACCCCCATCTAAAGAAGAAGTGCTTGATCAACGAAAACGTGGGTTTGTCTTCGGTTTATAGCTCATCTGGGGGGTAAGGCTGTAAAATACGACCAAGGTAATTAATCAACTGAGAAGCCTCATATAAGATGACGGAGTGAAACCTAAACCCTACTTGGATCTCAAACATTGGTAACTAATTGCCCAGAAACTCTAACAAATACTCGAGGGCGGGTTCCAATGATTGGGTGTGTTTCGTCAAAGTCCCTGCGGGAAAATTAAGAGGCCAAACTTAGACCCCAGACCTTCAGTCTTAGGATTGCATCTGAGGATTTATACGAAAAGGTCCTGTTGCTCGATCACAGTCCTTTGTGTGCTATACCCGTGCCGGCTGCCAAACATGAGGAGGAACCTCGGTGGTCAGGTTATACAGCTGCTACATCCTAAAATCCAGGAATAGGGGTCTGCCTTCTTTACGCGCCTCGTATCCGATTTTGTGTCCATAGTCTCTGCCACAATGCCCAAAGGGTCCATGTAGGTATATCTGTATGTTTAGATAGGATTCGGCGTTTGGGGTAATCATATAATGAAATTTTTCTCCCTTATGCAAAAAGGCCCCCTCCCCCACTGTGCATATACGCCAACCAATATTTTATAAGATCTGATGAGAATCAACACAATCAAAAATCGCACTAAATGCCGAAGAGGGGTACGCGCTTTGCAACTAACAGTAGTACTCGCGGCAGGAGTGCTTCTTGCCCTGAGGCCAGGAAGACTAGTAGCTACAGATACTAGTAGAAATCTCAACAAGAGTAATGTAGACCCATGATCTATAACCCCCCTCCTTTTAAGGGCCTAAATATCAGGATCCTTATGATGATCCCTATTAAGGAGGGGGGTTTATTAATCAGGGGTCTGGGTTACCCACCATTGCAGGTTGAGCGACCAGAAAGAGGCAACAAGCCCACATAGGTGCAGAGGAGAGGGCTGGCCCACATGTGGCAGCTGCAGCAGTGGGCGTTTGGCAAGATGAAGGCTACCAAGCAAATGTACATGCAAGGTAGCTACCTAGACCTCTGTACCCTAAACGGTAAATAAAGGAGATACTCGACAACAAATTAGGCCTATAAAAAACTATACTATACTATACTATACTATACTATACTATACTACACGATAAACATACTTTTATACACTATAACAATATACTATAATATACTACATCAATATACTACAAAAAAGACTATACTAGGATAGTAGGCAGGACAAATGGCGCGCAGCCAAAGGTAGAGAACGTTCTCAGAAGAGGCGCAGTCGACTTTGCCGAGAGGGTTTACTACCGGGCAGTCTGTGAGCCGAAGTCCGCAGTTTGGGGTTTAGGGTTATATATAGGGTTTGGGGTTGTAGGGTTTGGAGTTAGGGGTTTAGGCTTTAGGGTTCAGGGTCATGGGGTTATAGGGTTTGGGGTTTAGGGTGATAGGGCTTAGGGTTATAGGGTTTAGGGTTTGGGGTTTAGGGTCTAAGGAGCCAAAATGCGTTGCATTGTTCCTGTGGTGCAGGATTTCCATACTTGGTACGAGTGCTTCCCAAAAGCGAGTACCCCGGATGGAACATAATTACGTGGGTTCCCACGCATGCAACCCCCTTTTTGATCGTGCTTATTGATGCGGGCTTGACTGACGGCTTCCGTAAATTGGGGGGCCCAATATAGACCCTCAAATGCCACCATCCTTGTCCTTGCTATTTTTTCTGTAGGAACCGCCCAAACGCAACTGGAATTTTCGGACACCTGCGGGACCACACCGCTATAAAAGGGTCACTCGGAGCTGGATTCCAACAGTGCGAACTCAAATAGGCAGCACAACAAGCACTGGATACGTTGATACACTCCACAGCTGCGCATACCCAACCCTGACATCTCCACTCTTGCATAAGAAGGCATCAACAATCTGGTGGAAACTGGTTCTGGTCTTCAAATTGCGCAAAAATCCATGTTAATCATGAGGCGATGACTTTCACTACCACTGTTTGTGCTAGAACAGCAGTGAATGACTCTATAGGCCTGGGGTTCTGGTAGGGTAGAGCCTATAGGACTTTAGGGTTTAGGGTATAGGACTTTATAGGACTTGGGGTCACGAGCTCAGGTTTGGGTTTTGGCGTGTCGGCCATTTGGAGGAAAATCATTGGATGGTTAAGTAAGGCCACGCGTCAAAGACATGGCTGCTCAATACTTAGTAACTACTAGGAGCAGTGCCGGTGCTGCTGGATAGAGGCAATCTGGCACCACCCTATGTTTACCCTAGGGCTTCTTCCAGGATTACAGGGGTACAATCCCCCTCCCCTGATGGTCAACCTCACCGGCCACCCAAAACATTGCCGCTGACTTTAGGAACCGCCTCACCCCAAAACCCTTCCCCTTTTAATGGGCAGAAACACTGGGTTGGCCCCTGAAGCCCTTTCAAAAATATTGGGATATAGGGTCCTTATTAAAACCATTAGGGAAAATATTAAATATCCCAGGGGCCTACCCAGAACACTGAAAGGTAAAGTCCTAAGAGTCAGGCTGAATTGAAGCCAGCCAGGACATGCTGGGGGAATACATGAGCTATAGTCTACACTACTTAAAAGGGGGGGTTACACAAGGGAGTATGTTAAGGGGTTATTCTGGCGCTTACTAAGAGTTTAGATTAGGGGCGTTGGGAGTGTTTATCAGTGGTCAGGGGTGAGACTGCCCATATGCACTCAGAGCTTTTTCGGTTGTAAGGATTATGGTTTAGGGTCTAGGGTTTAATTGTTCAATTGTTCATTGAATTTCCATAATTATGGGGAAAACCATTGCTTCAATGTGTCAATGGTTCGTTGGTTCAATGGTTCAGTGGTTCAATAGTTCCGTGGTTCAATGATTTACGCGCCTTTTTCGCAACAGCCCCCGCATTTCCAAACAAAAGTGGAATATGTTGAATTCACTACTTGTGTTTGCAAATACTCTAGAAATATCATACCCACTGAGAAATGTTCAATAGGCTATGTAAAGAAATGCATGACATGCAGCGGGAAAATCGATGGTTTTCACCGTAAGGATATCCATTAAAATCGCCCCCCCATTACATATGGTCTTGCCCACGTAACGCAATTGGGTTCATGGTATATGGATTTCCGGTTCAGCGGTGCGCCTCACGGTATGCTCAAACCTAGAAAGCACGGCCATTTACGCCTACTACGGATCTAGACCTCGTCTTTGTTGTCACATCATGCTCAAATGCGCCTTTCGCTCTAGAACGGAACTCGTGTTCTAGATCTGCTTTTGCCGGCCTGCGTACATTATGAGTAGGGCTGCTCTTGCATCTTACAGGCAATCGACTAAGTCATCCTTATGTCATCCCTTTCACCTTCCCCCCCTTAGAAACGCAGCAAAACGAAAGTCATCTCTAAGTCATCCCTTTGCCAACTTCCCCAGTGAACGCAGCCGACAGGGAAGATTAAGATATCCGT
>CAJNIZ010008954.1:0-14002 GCA_905231905.1 Symbiodinium pilosum
CCAGATGTGCAGCTTCATCTTTTGAAGGATCGGTTTTTTGACCTGCAGATTGGTGGGGGGGGGGGAAGAGGGGGGGGGGGGCGGGACGGGCAGAAAATTGGTCATTGAATTTTGTTGTGACTTACAGGTGGGCAGAACCCTCAATGTTTGTAGGCTCGAGCAGTCATGCGTCGAACGTGGGCGTATTCTCAGCACTCTAGTCACAGTCACAGCATGATGGCGTGAGGCCAGCACACTTGTTTTGATGTGGATACATGATCTGTTCATAAACTGCAACCATAAACATTGCTACAAGTATTGTAAGATGGTCCTCCAAAGGACTTTTTGGATATGATGCTGGTAACCTTTCCCCCCAGATTTCCTCGACCTATTCAGGTTCACAGGTTGAGCAAACTTTTACATCCATGGCGCCTGGTGGCGCAGATTTCAAAGATGATGATGACGAGGCATGGCCTTCAGCAACGTATGGAGATGTGCAGGTTCAACAACCGCATAATAGATAAAGGAAAAAGGAACACTGGTTTTTGGTGCCAGTTCAATTTTTGGGTTTGCGATGTCCGACTCGTTCAAACTTTCCCGCGTGCTGACAAACCGCCCTTGTGAATTCTTGCTGCCAGGCTTATTTCAATGAAGCGCCAACGCGTCCAGGCTGGGAAGCAATTATTGCGTTTGTCGGCCCAGAACCTATATGGCGAACAGAAAACAAATCTTGCAGTTGCAATGAAACGGATTTCGGGTTTAGGACTTGTTCAGGAGCAAAATTTAAAGCTTGGGGAATATGAAGGCGCTTGTATGTATAAGGATTGTATGTACACATGGCAAAAAGCATGAGCTTTGCGTTGTGTAAAGCATGTTGTTTGGGAAGGATTCGTGGACAGCCGCGTCCGCTTCACGCAGCCATGTCCTGAGTGAGTGCAGACAGAATTTTTGCAGCTGGGGTAGGTTTGGATAATGGGTGGCTGATTCCGAATCGCAACCTGTGCCTCATGCTGACTGAGGCCGCAACCAACAGCTGGCGGCGAGGAGATTCCCATTTGGCTCGTATTTGCTAGGCTTGTGTTTGTTGCTGGGATTATTTGCCTCCATGTTTCGGAAACGACAAGCTTGTTTGGTCGTGCAAGATCTAGCTTGGATCAGCTTTATTGCCTTTACAGGCATCGAGCTTATATGGGAACAAACGCCAGCGTATATCAGGTAGCCCCTCGTTAATCCCGGGAATCCTTACCATGGGCACGACAAAAACGGACCCAAAACTCTGGCAAGGAGGACCCGCTGGATGCATTTATGGCGTGAGTCTTGGTCATACGGTTATTTCCACAAACTCGGGTTTCCCTAAAAAGTGCCATCCCGGTGGGGATCCGAGTATAATTTGGAAAAATTCAATGAACTAGTCAGCAACTTGGGACCATGATGTGAGCCTTCATCCCAAACTCCAAACCCTATACCCCCAAACCCTACTTGGAGGGTCAGGGGGACTTGGTAAGTGGGTTAGTAATGGAACTAACTAAAGTTACTATATGGGTTATATAAGGTATTGGGGTTATTTACTAAGTCCCCTTGACCCTCCAAGTACTAAATGGGAGACAACAATTAAGGGTGTTCTTGTTGATCCAAAAAACAGGGATTATAGTATACAGATGGGTAGTTGGGTCTGATGTTTTGCTTCTCTTTTGTGAGCCCTGCATATGCTCAGGATTTCCTGAAACCCTAAGCCTTGAACCCTAAACCGGGGACCCTCAAGTGTCTACCAAGGCGGAGATCAATTCCGAAATTGCCAAATCTGGCACAGGCCAGCTTTGGGTGCTAAGGTTCATGTGACAGGGATTTGGGATCCGGGCCTCATTGAGGGTTTAGGGTTTGTTGAGGGCTCAAGGATTTGGGCTCAGGGGTGGGGAAGCTTTGTTAGTGAAACAGGGTTGGTTGGGGATGAGACAAACCCTAAACCCTACATGGTAGTTTCCCAAAATAAGGCGACCCTTTTTGTATGGGGACCTCCAAAAGGTACCCCTAATTTTGGGAAGCCCCTATTTCCGTGGAGTTGAGTAATCAGGCCTCATGTCAATGTCAAGTTCCACGGTGTATGATGTCCAAGATTTTTTCGAAACCTCACTTCCAAAAAGTGTATAGCCAGGCTCTTAACTCGTTGAAGCGATTTCTAGCAGTTTCCTTTTTCTTTTCCATTATCCCAATATAACCCCTATATATATATACACCTTATAATTCCGATGGTATACACATTTTATTATTTGCTAGGTTTCAAAGCAGAAGATGCGGCTTGAGTTGACAAATCTGGCTGTGGATTTGGGTGGTCTTGCAAAAGCTGCAGTTGCATTGCCATTGTTCACTCACATGTTGTGGCGACAGTCTGCCAGTCCCATGGACAATTAATTGTCCAAGATATATTTATGGTCCTTCTTTCAGTCCCCTGTAGAAAAACAGTCCGAAACATGAAGGATGAGTTTTGCCAGCATGAACTTGCTCAATCCGCATGTTTATGTGTGAACCTCGTCGCGCAGTTCTGAAGCTTGCACCCGCAGGTTCGGAAGGGTTCGAAGCCAAGATGGGGAAGGCCTGCTTTTGGATCGTTAGTTGCGAATGCCTGAGGACCTAAGGAACATGGCAACCAGTTGCAAGCGAAGCACAATTCTACAACACAACAGCTAAGAATACACTTTATTGCAGTCCGCCATCATTATCAGACCAGATCGTGGCATGTGAGTCGCAAGCAGGTTGTTGCAGCCTGTTCTGACACTTGGACAGTGAACATATGGCTGTAGCCAGGTGGTTTGAGCAGACAAATCATGTGGCATAAGCGTTAGGATTGCTCGCAGTCAGCTTCTCGTTCAGCTTTTGAAGCCGAATTCTTGAGCGCAGCCCGCTGTCCCTGTTTGCAATCAAATCCAGTGAGCTATATCAAAGCTATTCTTTTCAGTTCTGTAACCCACCATCTTAGGCGTATTCATGCCAGGCGCAGGCCATGTGGGAGGGTGACGACCAGGAGAGCCGCCTACTGACCGGCAATTTCGGCAACAGCTGCCATGGATTGGTTGTTACGCGCACTGCCACAGGCATGGCAAAGACTAGTCAGGCAATCGATTCTCCTTGTTCTGGCATGGATTTACTGGGAAGCTAACCTTGTGAATGCTGTTCGGTAGTGTTGCCCTTTCAGATCAAAACTGTGGTGTTGCTTGTGGGTTCAAAATTGCATGAGTGTTGCTGGCCGTAGCATTTTGCTCGAGCAATTCCTCGCAGTACAAGTGTTCGCATGAGGCTCTTCACAAACCTAGACATTTCATACACATTTCTCTAGGAAAGTGTTGCGACTGAAGACCTCTCTCTTTAAAACAGGTTTGCAAGTGCCATTGATATTGTTGTAGCCATGGCCGTGGGACTGGAGGCTTGCAGGGCCTACCGCTTCTCCCACACTGGGAGGGTTGAAGTGTTTTCAATTGCGGGTAATCTTCGTGGTTGGGGCTTCAGGGTCAAGCGGCTATGAAATCTGAGAATGTATTGGAATTTCTCTTATGTGATCCTTAAGGGGAATCCCTAATCCCTGCAATTTGGGGTCTTCAGGGGCCCTCCATGTTCAGAAGCCGCCATCTGATTTGACGACTGGCTAGTAGGCCCTTTGTGGAGGCGCAAAGTCTCGTTTTACCCCCATTTCTGTCGCGCGGGCAACTTTACCCCCAGCTGGTCACGAGCGTTTGGATTTAGGGTTTAGGTCCCGCCCCGTGTTCAAAGCAACCCCCGTTCCGTATCTTGTTGTCATGCACATTCAATCCAACGCATGCGAGAATAAGTCAAAACTCGATCTACTCGCTGCAACATGCGCTGGATTCCCGAAAGAAGAAGACTAAAAATTCAGATCTTGGCAGTCGCAGCTGTCAGCGCTCTGTGCGGCTGCAGGGGCGCAGGAAGGCATCGCTACTCGCTTTGTTGTTTTGCGGCTGTAGTAGGCAGGGTACAGAGTAGGGTTATATTGGGGTTATATAGGGATAATGGAAAATACAATGGAAACTACTATAATGTAATAGGGTATATATAGGGGTCTACTGGAAGCATATGGGAGTTATGTAGGGAATTCATTGGAGGCATTTTTTGGAATAGGCATGTGCAGGGATGTTTGCAACTTTCAGGGATTCTCTTGGTTGTCCCAGTAGGTGTATTCACGCGGGCGTCTGCCCACCTGAGCTTTAGTCTATGGCTTTCCTTCAATGTGCAGTTTGAATCATGGCTATGACGTGCATGCATGTCTATTCTGTCTCCTGTCTGTTTCTTCGTGTCAGGTTCTAGATAGGCAGACACGGCGTGCAGGACCTAGCTCTCGGGCTTGGATGCGGATCTCATGCAATTTGCTTATCAGCCCTCAACTGCTTCCTCAACGTCACGGACCTGCGACCTCGCTTCAGGATTTCCAAGAACTAGGGGTCTCGCTTCTATAGGGACCCCCCGAAAGGCGAAAGGTTTCAGCTTCTAGATCCTGAAGCCTAGCACCAAGGTTCCTGAGCCTAAACCTACACCCCACGCTGTCAAATCTCAAGCCATAGCCCCAAACTCCCGAACCTGAAGCCCTAAACTCGAAACCCCAAATTCCCAATCCTTAAACCTTAAACCCGAACCCCCAAATCCTCATCTTAAAACCGAAGCCCGAAACCCCAAATTCCCAAGCCTTAAACCCTAAACCCGAAACCCCAAACTCCTGAACCTGAACCTTATACCCTTCACCCTAAAATTCCTCTAAACCCTTATACCCTTAACCCTAAAATTCACCTAAACCCTAAACCCTAAACCCCTAAACCCACATCATCCCTCAAGCTGCCAAGGTCCTCGCCTTGTTGGGTCGCATCTTGGGGAATCTACTGGCGGCTTGCATACGAACTGAGCTGCATGTAGGGATCTGCAATTATTGTTTAGGGTTTAGGGTTTAGGGTGCAGGGTTTAGGAAGGGAATAGCAAAATGGAAGCTACTATACTGTTTTGGGTTCAGGGGCCGCAATAAGTAAGAATAATGGACAAGCAAATGGAAAGTAACATGGACACTGACATGGTAACTGGGTTTCTCTAGGGGCTTGTAAGGATTGTAGGGTCGAAATTTGTAGGTTGTCAAAATGATGTGGTTCCTTTTGAGTACCCTAAGTAGGAAAGGCCGTATTACAATGCGTACCCAAGAAAGGACGCCAGGGGATAAGGGGGACCCCGGTGTAGGGATTAGGGTTTAGGGCTTCGGGTTTCAGGAAACCGCTAGAGGGACACCCATACGCTACAGCTGTACTTGGGTAAGGAGGAACTCGTAATGGGGTCCCTTGTAGCTTACAGGGGGCAAACGGTATAGAAGCACGATACACAGAGGTTATATAAGGTAAAGGGGATGAAGGTCCCTTAAGAGCGCGTAGCGTAGGGGGATCCTAGTAGAAGTATGGCCAAGGCCAGCATGAGGGGCCAGGATGTAGGCAGGCTGTGCAGGGCTGAAAGTTCTCAGCAGCTTTCAAACCCCAGAACCAAAAAATAAACCTCTATAAATCATTTTACTTATCATATAACTATGATAAGGATTCTTTGGGGTCCCAATTTTTGGGGCTGGGGTTACCAAAAAAATTAAGTTCGGAGAGTCGTCACCTCTGAGTGGCGAAGCCCAGGACAACCCAAAGGAGATCAAGTTTCGCAGGCTGCCCCTTCGGCCAGGATTCAGGAATGGCTTGGCAATCAGAAGGTCCTACTTGGAGGGTCAGGGGGAGTTAGTAAGTGGGTTAATCAGGGGGATAACTAGGTTTACTATATGGGTTGTGGGGGAAATAAACTTGCGTACTAAGTCCCCCTGACTCTCCAAGTACTGAATCTCTTAGGTGGAGCCCCCGCCTCCAGTAATAACGATTAATTATAAGGGATAGTGGCGTTTATGTTAGGGTCCTCTTGTATTCCTATTTTTACCACTATCTCAGGGCGGTGGGGTCGCCAAATGAATTTCAAGCAAATCAAGAGCCGAGGAATCCGAACAGCGACAAGCTGAAGAATGAGCTGCTTCGCTACGCCGGAGCTCTCGAGCTGTTCCTTGCTAGCAGGGTGTTAGCTGTATAGGCTTCGAGACATCAAAAAAAGCCACAGCAGGTTGTAGCAATTCACACTTATAGTTAGCAAGCCCTTAATCTCTATGCATCCCCATAAATCAGCAGTTTCCATTTATTTTCCATGAAATCCTCCATTACGACTACCACCATTGAAGTGAATGCTGAGGCTCACAGCCATTGGCTTCCGTCAATCCTCGGATGGCTTCCTCGAGCTGCCTCCAGGCCAGGCGCTTGGTATCCATTCCACTTTGCAGTTGGTCATTGGCAATATTTTCAGTTTAGGATTTGGGGTTCGGGGACTAGAAGCTAGAAGCCTTTCTTAAGGAACCAGTCTTGACTTTTGAAGTTCTGGTACTTGCCTAATAAGACATGCTCCCCAGCCCCTTGAAAGGTACCGTAATCCTTAAATCCTGAACCCCAAACCCTCAACCCTAGATCCTAAACCCTGAGCCCTCAATCCTAAACACTAAACCCTAACTCCTAAACCCTAAGCCCTAAATCCAAAACCCTAAACCTTAAACCCTAAAACCCAAATCCTAAACCCTAAACCCCAAACCCTAGGACCCTAGGGCTTTAGGTTGGGCCAGCAGGTGAGGCACCTGCGGCCTCAATGGCTTTGGCTGCTGTGCGCCAGCACTGTGGAGGTGGTCAAGGCAATGCCAGCGCCTCATTGCTTACTGGGCCTGAAATAGAAATAGATAAATAAATAAATAAATATATATATATATATATGCAATATGGGTTTAGGGTAAAGGGTTTAGGGATATTCCCCCCGATAATGGAGAATCAAATGGAAGAGAACATGGAAAAGGAGATGGAAACTGGGATTATAGGGCTTACTGGGCCCTTTATCTATATACACATATATATATATATATCTATGTACATGTATATGGGGTTTCCCAAATTAGGGGCACCTTCTCGGGGTAGTGTTTTGGGGTCTTTTGGGGGTTCCCCCTGTTTTGGGAAATTACCATAGATAGGTAGGGTTTGGGGTGTGTAAGTTTTAGCGTGTAGAGTGTAGGGTCTAGGGTTTAGGATGGAATTTGGGAACACATTATATAGGGGTGATGTAGGGAGAATATTGTAATAGTGTATATATGGGGTTCATAGTGAGAACATATCATATAGTGGCTGTGTAAGGATTATATCCCCTTATTCCCCACTAAGAACCAGTAAGATTGGGGATTATGTAGGGGATATCTGGGGGTTATATGGGGGTGTTTATAGAGGTTATGTAGGGTTTGTACTAGGGAGGGTAAATGGGGTTATATAGAAGCATGAGCATTTCTCATGACTGAAGGTTCATTTCAATTAGGTTCAAATTAAGATAATGTGATGGTTCTGCAGACGGTCAAGGAATAATGGAGTGGCCTCTTTGTAGTCCTTTGTGGGGCCTGCAGAAGTGGTTTGGCGGAGTGACCCCGGGGTCCAAAGAATAAAGGCCTTCTTGTGTTGAAGCATGTAGCTTCAAAATGTGGGCGCGTTTCGATCCAAGCTGAGACAGACACCGTCTTAATCCCCCACCCTCCAGCAGGCTATGCCACAGCCACACGGGGCACCGGCGCGCCGCAGGCGCTTGCTGGGCTAAAATTAAGGTTCACACAACGCCTTTCTGGCGTTCCTGGGCGTTCCTTGGCATCTCTGACAGGCATCCGCGCAAACGTGTTTGCTGTCCTACATAGAACCTGAGAGGCTTACGACGTCTTGGCGGAAGTTGCTCAGAGTGAAGGCCATGCTTCACGGGGAGCAGCCAGGGGTTGTGAGGCTTCAGGATGCAAGGGGAGAGAGCAAATACCCTCGTCAAGAAGCCCCTTACACCCTCGAGCTCTTTCAAGAGTGAGACCTGAAGGTGGTGACGAAGTCCTCAAACTTTTGGTGCGGGCCTTAAGCACAAGAGCTGTGTTTCTGTCAAATAGTTGGGCTTGGGCTTCAGGGTCAAGAAGACAGGCATCAGCGCACTAAAGGCGGACCCTAAGTAAGTACCATCATATTATGTGACACCTGAAAGCGGCCCTGACTTTGCCAAGCGTAATCCTATAAACCACTACATAATCCCAGTTTCCAATTCATTTTCTGTTTTCCATTCGATGTCCACTATTGGTGAATCAGCTGAGCTTTGGAAACCTTAAACCCTATATAGCTTTATATTATTCTTATTACGCCCTATTACACCTCCTGTAAGCCCCCTGCTGGGACCCTAGCTTTGGAGACCTCCCCTATATCCCGATACAACCCCGGATCTCGGCTCACGACTTCGGGATGCCATGATGACGAAGACCGCACACAAGGACAATGTAGACTTATGATTAATACATACCCTTCTTTTAAGGGCCTTAATATTAGAATTCCTATTATAATCCCTATGAAGGGGAGGGGGTTTATTAGTTCGGGGTGGGTTGACTTAGCAATTGCAACTATCTTCAGAGCAGCAGACAAGCAGCACTACTAATCGCATCACGTGGGTCGTTCTCAAAACAATGGCCCCCTTTTGATAATGAGTTGCATTACGGCACCTAATATCTAGGGGTACCAAAACGGAACCCTAATTTTAAGATGTGCCAAGGAGCGGATTTTGGACAACATCCGCCGCTACCCGAACAATGACAAGTACAGGCCTGCTGAGACTTGGAACCCCAATATATTAAGGGTTCAGGGTTTAGTGTATTACCATCATATAGACCCATAGTGGGCACCATATTGCCCCTAGGATCAGGGATATGACACCTAATAATTGAGAATCAAATGGACAAACAATGGAAAATGAACGTGCAACTGGTGGTATATGGTAGTTTCCCAAAATTGGGGGACCCCAATATAGATTCCAAAATACTACAGGCCTTCATCATGGGGACTCCCAAAAGGTGTCCCTATTTTTGGGAAACACCCATACTCTGCATACCCTGCATTTTCAAGAGGGCCCCCCTATATAACCCCTATATAACCCCTATACTACCCCTATATAACCCCTATAAAGCCTTGGCTACAGGAATGACCTCGTAGTTGTGCGCGCTATGCCCAGATAGCAGTCGAGAAGAAGCTATGCCAACATGTCTGGACGAAGAAGATAGGAACGGGCAGAAGTAGCACAAGTAATGTCTACCATGTTTCACAGAGATGATTTCCCCAAAATGTAGTACTCTTCGTAGGCCGGCGCAATAAGGATTTCATGCATCTTTCGGAGTAAATACGAGAGTATGACTTTTTTGGAAGGTTTCATATCATGAGAGGCGTACATGCCGTAATGAAGCCACACACAACCTTCTGAAAACCCATCAGGGGGGACGAGGTCGTGTTTGCTGGGGTTTGATTGATCAGATTTGGTTCCCCCATGCCATATGTGGGAGTTGTTCAAACTGCAGTCCGTTGTTCCATTTTGCAGCCCTTACACCCTCAAAAAAGGCACTATAATGATTTTGACAACCCCCTAAGTTCTGACACAGTCTAAATATCTGATACCCTAAACTCTAAACCTTCTGCAGACTTGCTTCATCCTGAACCCTCTACATGCCCAGAGAACACCTACAACCCCTCTTCAGGGATCCCCACAATTCTTTCAGACCACAGTCACTTAGTGACGCAGTGTCTTATTGGGATATTGTACTCCCTAATATGGAACAACATGTTATCCTCATTTTGGTAAGAAGACTAAAATCCTTCTTGGTTTAGTTACCCAAAAAAAATCACCGTAAATCCTAAGCCTTAATCCCCCAAATTTCAAGCCTTAGACCCTGAATCCCAAACCCTAAGCCCTAAATCCTAACCTTAAATCCCAACTCCTAAACCTTAAATCCCAACCCCTAAACCCAAACTCCCAATCCCTGAACCCTAAATCCCAAACCCTAAACCCTAAATCCCAATCCGTAAGCCATGTGACAGGTGTATCAACCTGAACAAAGCTTCTGGCCAGAAGGCTCGCGCATAGGATTAAATCGACTTGTTCTGGGGATAGGGTTTAAGGTTTAGAGTTTCTAGTTCAAAATGGTACTGATTACATGGGGGTTATATTGAAGAGGGTTCGCAAGGTTCGGGGTGATGTTCTAGGCTTTTGACATTATATACGGGACCGAAGCCGAGGTTTAGGTTCTTTCGAAAGTTGTTCTGCATAGGATACCCTTATTTTGAGAAGTACCAAATTGCACGGGACTTGATTCTGGGGCATTCTGCTGTTGATGGCTTTTGTAGCTGGCTATTATTGATTTTTACAAGCTCTGCAGGGCGCATGTTTTGTATCAGTTGTCAGTCAGACTGACTGGCCAGACTGCGTTGCTGTTGGAGAACGTCACTTAAGTTACCATAATATAGCTACATCGAAAATGATAGGGCTTCCTTATTATAGTAACTAGTAGCTTAAGTTACTAGAATAAACGGAAACCTCATGCTTTACTATATACCTATATAATGATATCTCAGTTTAAGTTCCTTAACAGCAACCCTGGACCCTAAACCCCCAAAATCTGCAAGGTCATGCCTGCCCTTGAGTTGTTGCGAGTGGCTGGCTTCGAGCGCGGCTCTACTCCAGCGGGTGAGGCCATCTTCCTTGTAGCAACTCCCTAGGCTCAATGAGGGGTACCGTTACAGGGGTTTATATGAGCTTTAGGGTTTAGGGTTTAGGGTTTAACTCCCAGTATCCCCCTTAATAACCCCTATAGTAGTCCCCTATATAGTCCCCTATATAATCCCCCTTTGAGGAGTTAAGATTATGGCTCATATTGGGGTTATATGCGTCAGCATTCCCCCACTCCCCAATGGTCCATGATATAGCATATGATCAACCAACCCCCCCCCCCCTCCCGTGGTCCATGGTCCATGATCCCTGTGGTCTGAATTTGGTGGTTTAATTGAGAGGTTTAGATTAGGCTTATAGAAGCTGATAGCGTTTATAGAGGGGTTCGATGGGGTTTAAAGATGGTTTGCAAAGGTTCATGAATTTCATAGTAGGATTTTAGAGACCCAAGAGATTTTCTGAGGGGTTTCTACAGGGTTCCTGAAGGTTTGATGGAGTTTTATACAGATCAAATAGAGATAGAGGGTTTCCAGACGGTTTATAAAGGTATAGTCGTTTATAGAAGGTTTACAGGGGATTACATGAGTGTTTAGTGGCAGCTTACGAGCGTACATCCCCCCGCGTGGTCCTGTGGTCTGGGTCCTGTGGTGAGGGTTTACAGAGGGCTTGAAAGAAGGTTTTAGAGAGGTTTCGCGCAGAGTTCATGGTTCTGGGAGGTTACAGGTTGGCTTGTACCCAGATGGGGACCATACCCTTGGCGGGCGGTTGGGGGCTGAGAACGCGGAGCCTGGACTCATGTATAGGGATTCTAGGTTGGAAAGATTGGAAAGGTGAATGGCTTTGCAGGGGTTATACAGGGTTCAGGGGTTACCCAAAATCAGGGGTACCTTGCTAGAGTCTTTTAGAGGTCACCATGATAAAGAACATAGTACATTTGGGTTTATATTGGGGTCCGCCTATTTAGGGAAGCTGTCACTTGCTGGCGCGGCATGAGGCATGAGGGCTTGATTCAATAGAGCCCTGCAAGCAGATCTGAGCATGTTGCTTCAGGAAGTTCTGCAGCTGGGCCGGCCCAACGTTGACGTTCTGGAGAGAGTCCCGTGCCTGCTAATATAGAACTGGCATCCGAATGCTACATGTAGACGGTTATTCTGAATGCCCTAGTGCACTGACAATTGCAGACAAGCACCTGAGCCAGTCCAGTCATGTGCGGCTGTCAATGCTAGAATGTCATCAGCGAATCATCGTCTGCAACATTTTTATCTAAGCCTACAATCACTGTCATTTCCCAGGATTTGAAAACCCTGCACACCCTAAAGCCGCCCACTCCTCGTTTCCCCTGTGCAACGCACGCCCCTTTAAAGGGCCCTGTGAAAGAAACCCCTTGACAGGGCCCTAGGTAGCCCCAATATGTCCCCATCTAAAGGGCACGAAAAATCCCTTCTGTATCCCTTCAAAGGGCCTTATATGCTCCCCATATAAACCCTTTAAAGGACTTTGTAAGCCCTGAACCCTAAACCCTAAACCCTAAACCCTGTCCCAGGTGTGGGCAATGGTGTGGTGGGCCGGCCGGGGCCATGCCATCATCAGCAAGCCCCGTGATCCCATCTTAGGGTGGTGGTTTGGGTTTGGGGTTCGCGGGTCAAGGACCAGGATTTGGTGTTTAGGGTTATAGGTTGAGGGGTTTAGGGTTAGTTTAGGGGTTTAGGGGTTTAGAATTTGGGGCTCGGGGTTAAGGAGTTAAGGGTTTAGGGCTATAGGTTTGACTAGGGGTTTGGGGTTTCAGACTCAGGGATCAGGTTTAAGGTGTAGGGTTGAAGATTTTAGAGTTTAGGCGTTAGGGTTCAGGGGTACAAGGATTTAGGTTTTTTTTAAGTTTGGGATCTAGACTGGTTTGCCAGGTAGGCTGCCCAAAAGCAAATGCCTCAAAACAAGCCTCAGCACACCCGAAACCACCAAATCCTGAAGCCTGTCCCAATGCTCCCACACAGCCAGCTTCCTCATAGTACTTGAGGTTTCCCAAAAATAGGGTTCCCTTCAGGCTACATGGTCCCTAGACCTTATTTACACCTACGCAGCAAAACGGTACATCTAAACCCCTAGACCCTAAACCCCTAAACCCTTAACCACTAAACCCCTAAACCCCTAACCTCTAAACCCTAAACCCCTAATCCCTAAACCCTAAACCCCCTAAACCCTAAACCCTTGACCCTAAAACCCTCCAGGCTCCCGGCAGAGGGCCCCGCAGCCGGGGCATTGGGAGCCTGCCTCGGTGTCGCAGTCGGCGATGCGCTGGGTGCGCCTTTGGGCGGCCAGGAGTGAGCCATCAAGGGGTTCAGGGGTTTTGGGGCTTAGGATTAAGGGGTTTAGGGGTTTAAGGGGTTTGAGGGGTTTGAGGGGTTGGGGGTTTAGGGTGTAGGGTTTAGGGGTTTCGGGGTTTTGGGGTGTAGGGTTTAGGGGTTCAGGGGCTTGGGGGTTTAGGGTTGAGGGGTTTAGGGGTTGGGGTTTAGGGGTTGGGGTTTAGGGGGTTTAGGCTTTAGGGGTTTAGGGTTAAGGGGTTTAGGGTTTAGGAGGTTGGGGGCTTAGGGGTTCAGGGGCTTAGGGTGAAGGCATGCAGTGATTCTAGTCCTGTTGAACTATGTTTTAACACAATTCCTATGGTTCAGGTACATGAGGTCATTCAGGATTATGTCAGTCAACATTGTTAAGAGTCCCCTCCCCTGATGATGAACTGCCCTGGATGATAAATTTTCATCCATTCTACAGTGGTGCTGTATTTGGTTTCTGGTGACGGGGAGGGGAATAATGTGCCAGTTTGTGCGTAGAAAGTACGGCTTTGTTGGGACAAATGATCAAAGCAAGAATAGGAATCAGACAGCGCGTAAGACTGATGATCTTTGGGATAGATGCCAGAGGCTATCATGCTACTTGCAATCGATGCTGGATGCCCCTTGGGCAGCTCGGGGGGGGAGGCATTTGCTGAACTTTGCGTCGCTGCTGGGTACTAGGAGACCGCCCCCGAATCATCTTCCAGTGATCCAGTGGCCGATGGCTACTTGATAGTATGTTGTTTGCTATCATTGTGGCTGCGCTATTGCTCATTCTAATGTCACTGCTATGACAGCACAGTTATCCATTTTGGTGGCTACCTTCTAGTTTATTCTGCAGAAGCTTCTTGCGTGCTCTCCCCGCGCTTGTCCAGGAGCCGATGGCGGTGACCGCTTTTGAGGTAGACAAGGCCGTTTGGGGCGGGAGCGAAGATCATCACAATTGCATGATTTCGTCGCACACGCGACCTACTACTGCGGCACAACACTGGTAGAGAGCCCACTCAGCCCATCTCACACCTTTGATTATGCAGGCTTTTGTTGGTGCTGAACTTCAAGCCTTCAAGCCCTAAACCCTAAACCCAAAACCCTGAACCCAAAGC
>CAJNIZ010008955.1:0-13999 GCA_905231905.1 Symbiodinium pilosum
AGAATATTCATAATAGGAATATTAATAATAATATTCACCAGATTCCCCCATCACATCACCATCCCTTGAGTTCGTGACAAGAGTCCTTGGAATGGTTCGTAAGCCCGCTTTAACACATGAGCTATAGGCCAAACTCCTAGTGTCCCCCTTTAGACCCTCTATAGTAATACTTCACTATAGAATCCCCTAAATAACCCCCTTTAAGGAGTTTAGACCCTAAACCCTAAACCCTGTATAATCCCCTATAGAACCCCCTTTAGCTCATATCACAGCAGACGGACAAAGCAGCCCACATGGCACATTTCACACGGCCTCCAGTCGTCCCCTGCGCGCAAGAAAGGGTTGGGTTTAGATAGTAATAATAGTAGTAAGAATGAAAATAGTACTAATAATGATAGGAATAATGATAACAATAACAACTGCGCAGTAATAATAGCGTTGATTGTAAGGGTGTGGTAAAATGACATGTTGCTTGGTGTTGCAAGTTGCAGCTGAGCCGCGCTCATTATAGAGTGCGTTGCATCAACAAAATGGTCCCGTCAGAATCTAATGAAGTCGGTACCCTTGGGACTTTCCTGAGGGCCCACATCAACTCAACATTTCTCTCAAGACAAGTTTATGCCGACTTGAAATTGCATGGCCTCCCTGTGCTTAGTGTGCAGCCTGCGTGGATAACTTTTTGTCCGACTCGCGGATGCCATTTTTCTCAACATAGCGAATACCTAGCTCGCAGGTCAGTAGCTGGCAGCTGTGTCAGGTTGTCATCAGCATGGAGCAGGCCATCCCTTTTCTGGGTCTTCGTAGTTGGCGCTCACAAAACAACTTTGTCAACACAAACCAGCACGCCACCGTCTATCTGCAGTTTGGTGATTCGGTATGCTTTGCGGCACACACGAACCATCTTGTGAACAACCATCCCCTGTTGTGCAAAATTAAAGTTCGTCTATGAGAGTCTATCAAACGTGAAGACAGCTCGAACAGCCTATGAATAGGCAGTGCCCCGCGCCTGCAGTCGACGCCCCAAGAAGCTGCCATCACCTGCATGACCCAGGTCCAAAAAGCATACAGATTGAGGGCTTGGCATTTGGAGTGTCCACAGTGTCACGCACCCCTGGGAGCCTGAAGCGGTAAAGTGGGGGGCGGCCTGTTGGAGGGGGTCGCACCTCTTCTGTTGTTTCCTGTGGAGGCATTACTGCAACAATGGTATGTTGGCATGAGAGCCATAGGCCAAACTCCTAGGATCCCCCTTTATAATCCCTGTACTAGTTGCTCTATAGCCCCCTATGTAACCCCCTTTTAGGTGTTTCGACCCTAAACCCTAAAACGAAAACCATAAGCCCCTACATAACCTCCTATAGAACCCTTAAGGAGTTCGGACTATGGCTCATATAAACCTGGTGAGCGAAAGTCGCCAGCCTGGGCCTTTATCTCTGGGGCAAGGACGTAGGGTTTTAGGGTTTGGGGTTTAGGGCTTTAGGGTCTTGAATCCCAGCTGAACTTGGATCATAATAATAGTAATCGTAATAGCAGCAATACTAACCGTTGTAACTCTTAATGACAATAGTAGTAACTACCACAAGAAATGTCAAGAACCCTGAAAATAACAGCAATAAGAATACTCATAGACTAGTAGTACTACTAAGAATTTTAGTAATAATAGCAATCATAGTGATAATAATAACCCTAAGCCCTAAACGGTAGTACTAATTACATCAGGAGAACTCAAGACAGCATCTATACATCTTCTAGGGACACTCGGAGCGGTAAACCCCAACCCCAACAGTCAAGCTGGCATGTTCAACAGTCATTGCCATCTGCAGTGAATCTACAGGAAGCTGTCCGTGACATTGGAGGACTCCCGCATGCCACCCAAACGCTGCCTGCCACAAACCCTGCACAGAGTGCCAGCTCCAGGAATAACCTCGGCTAGTTCTTTTGTTTTTTCTGTTCTGGATCATTGATGTAACGGTTCATATGAGAAGCTTTTTTTGGTGGTTAAACTCAGTAAGATTATATTCCTCATTTAAAATACTATACCCCAAAAGGAGGCTATAATCTTACTCTATATGGGTACCACAGTATCCCCAAATAAAATACCACTCATATGTGCTGCATTTACAATGAGTATCATGTCCAGCGAACCATCTCCCCACACATCCAGTCCAGAATGCAAGGCATCACCGACATTTTGAGGGTGTGGGATTGCATGAGGCACCCAGAACGAACAGGCAAAGCCATACAAATCATCTGATGGAGGCCCAGGTCAGGCAGACTTGCGGGGCTATGTTGGCCTCTCAAGGCCCGGCCACCTGGGATTATATAGGGATAATGGAAAAGAAAATGGAAACTACTACATTATCATATGGGTATAACTATATAGGGGTTATATATCTTCATAATTAGTACAAACAATCTGAAGATTCCCAACAAAGCTAAGTTTTAGCCTGAAGCTTCAGAGGTTGCAAGCCTTCCAGCTACGCGAAGCAACCACTTCGCCGGCCGCATGTAAGGCCCACACAGCTGATTCTCATGACAAAATCTCCGTGCTGGCAATACTTTTATGTCAGAAGCTGACATTGCGGTCTTGCAAAGGGGAGCCAAGAAGCTTCATCATGAACACCATCAGCAGCTGTTGATACGGGCTCGCCCCGTGGAAAAAACAGCTGCGGAACTGGCTTGAAGAGCCTCAAATCTGCGGGTCGCCTCGTTTCAAATTTCAGAAGCTGACATGCCCTGCTAAGCATGGAAAGATGTGTGTCGCAGCCATATCATCCCAAGGACGCTGCATGTCTTGGATTCAGCCTGCGACACAGGCGCCACAATTAAGTTTCAGACGCTCCAAGTTGATAAGGCTCAAGTACCACATCTCCATTCTGTTTCGGATCCCTGGTTCTGATTACTGCCACTTGGGTTGCCACTTTCCAACGCCATCTGGGGGCTTCCCGAAATTAGGGGTACCTTTTTGGAGGTCCCTATAAAAAGGATTCTAGTGTTTTGGGCTCCATATTGGGCCCCCGCCTATCTAGGGAAACATCTATCCCATGACTTTGCAAAATTGTGGCGTTGGAATGGATGTCTGGAAGCCTTATCCCTTGTCACCTTGACAGACGATCTCTGTAGGCCGTTTAAGATTTAGGATTTAGGATCATAGCTTCCCTTCTTCTCACAAATTGAATCGAAAGTCTCTGGAATATATTGCAGGAAACACCACACAGTGCCAGGACATCGCTGCTGCATGGAAGAAGCTATGAGGCATTTTTCAAAAAAGGGACCAATATCAATCTACTATAATCCTTATTGTTGGGATTGGGATCTCGATAGGAGTACCCCTAATTTTGGGAAATCCCCATGAGCCCTCGATTGCGTTTTGGGACCTCATGAACAGGATCCCCTCCCCTGGCTCCCTGGCAAAAGTGGGACCTTACATTTCCAAAGACACCCGAAAAGCTAAATGATTCTGGATTCTGGGTTTAGGGTTTAGGGGAGAAATCAGATGATCTGAAGGTGCCAACCGCTTCTTACCTGTTCTCTTTTTTTGTGTCATCTGCCGAAAGATACGTCTGGAGGACGTGGGAAAGTCAGCCGAAGATCCTATCCTACTTGCGGCGATGGGGGTGTCTCCACAAGAGCTACCGTCAATACCTCCTACCTACTTTAATGGACATGGGTTCCTTACTAGGGACTGTATTAGGGACTGTACTAGACTACAAGAGGGACCCCTGTCCATTGTTCAGGCCCCGTTAATAAGGTGAATGTTGACAGTAGCATACAATGCTTACAAGTTGTGAGCCAACAAACATCAGTCCGGCTACAGACTTATTCAGCGCTTGGTGGAAACAGATTTCTGCCTATGTCTTGCTGTAGGAGATAAGACAGGAGGGTTCGGTCAGGGAAGGTTGTCCCTTAGGGGCAGGGCTTTTCTTCCAAAATTTTTGCAAGTGGAAGTGAGCTGTTTACGCCACCTTTCTGACATTGGACACTGGAGGGCTTGAAGTGCTGAGTGCAAGTCATATTCGGCAAACATCCCCCGGAAGTCTGCGCAATCCAAAGTCATCTTGCGTAGTTGCACATCGTCTTTGAGCAACTCCCAGGAATTGTGGACCTACATCCTTGGCGGGGATCGTTTACAGCATGACATGGTCATGATTCCCATTTCAAGACTATTCGTTTTTGAGGATGCCTTTTGGGAAACACCCAGGTCTTGGTCTGGCATGGCCGAACGCTGACCTGCCGCCTACGGGTGGCCATCTCACCTCTGCCAACTCAAAAGTCGGCAGCGGCTGGGCAAGAGTTAGCAAGTTGAGCCGTCGGGCCCCAAGTCATCCAAGCAGAAGGCGAGGTGTTGCGAAAAACTGCCACGTGGATGTCCAGTTTCTCCCCCACCTGGGTACCTGGGACCGCATCAAAGGCTCAAACCGAAGATAAGGATTAATAAGGGCACCTTCTTGCGGAGTGTCAGCAAGGCTTCCCTCTGATCAGGGCTGCTTTGCTCCCGACGCAGAGCAAAGGAGCTGAACTCCGTGAGGCTCGAAACTACTGGAAGTTTGCTTGGCAAACCGCCGCCATGGAAAGAAGTGGCACTCGGACTGCGCGGCACTTACCGCTGAAGTATGTAATTGCTGGAGTAAGGCCAAAGTTAACATGTTCCATTTTGCTTCCTCAAATTGGGATGCGAATTCTGATCCAAACCGTGTCTGTGAGAACCTGACACGCTCAGTTGTCCAGCTTGCAGGAGTCAACATTTCGAGTCGTGGTGGCAGGGTTGGGCACAGAAGGATTGCACAGCTTGGCCATTGAGTCTTCAGATTTCTCGTCAAGACAGGCCCTTGCGAAGCTAGGGGCCTCGGAATATTCCCTGGGAATTGAGGACGATTAGTGAAAATGTGCATTTCGAGTTTTGCTACTCTCCATACAGCATGTCGAGATGGTAGGGAACCAAAACCTTGCCCAGCTTGGAAGCGCTTGCACCCCTCTCTCGTCTGAAAAATCAAGGGTCATTTGGCAAGCCCCAATTTGTCCCCAATGTCCCGATAACCGCTACAGAAGCTATGCAGAAGCTGCGGCAGCAGCAGCGATAATGATCGCGATGAAGACACCACCGAACTCCTTGCATGGGCCTCGTATTTTGGGTCTCCATACATCGACCTGAACCAACCTATGCAAGCATCCTATGCTTTGAAGCCCACACGAAGCACCGCAGTCAGCGGCACTCACAAATCCTCTAGTGCTTCAAACCAGAAGTGACGTACAGCAATGGTTATCTCGGTGGCTGCCACCACAATCACGTGGCTACCTGCATCCAAGACTAAAATGTCTTTACTACACCTCCAGAACTGGAAGTGGGGTGTGTGCTGAAGTATTGACCCCGCAATCTTCAGAAACCAGCGAATGCCACTGCTCTCTCTCTGATCGTTGTACATGTTGTGTGGGTGGCTCAGGGGGCAGATCCCCATCAGCGACTGTTGGGAGATGTCACGGAATCATGTAAAACATGCGGTTACTTGCATCTTTTGATTCAGTAATTGTTCCAAGAAGCCCTCACTTCATCACCAAAAGGGCCCCAAGCAAACCCTAAAAACTAAGCCCTAAATACTATAGTGGTTTCCATTTTCCATACTAAGTCTCCCTTCCTACAAAGATGGCCTTTTGTAGATGGATTCCCTCGCACGCTGTCCAAATCTACCAAAGTCCAGAACGCAGTGCGCAGATGGCGCATGGAACATGAAAAGTCTTCCAATTCTAGGTGTAGTCTTACCTTGCTGATATATTGGGGGGGTTATACAGGGGGCTGTGCTGTTGCAGTTGCCTTTGCTGCTCTGTAGGACAACTTGCCATCTGTGTTTGCACAAGGCCTGGAACTACTGGACTTTACCAGTATTGAAGGAGTACTATCCAAAGTAGGGCTCGCAGGCTAGCCCTTGCAGGGGTATGAGTATGAAACTCCCAAACAGCCCGAAGATGGCCGGAGATCGGCTCATGAACCACAAAAAGGAGGTCGGGCACAAGCCCCCCTAACTGGGCTCTGGTAGCATGTAAGAGGACGGCTTGATTGGCAACTTCCACCTCCGGTGGGTGCCAGGAATCATAGACGTCCCAAAGGCCCTCTCTTAGGCCCCTCACTTGCGGACGGAACCCTGCAGGCTGATATTGTAAAGGGTACTACGTACCCCCGAATAGTCGAGAATCACATGGACAATAAAATGAAAAATGACATGGAAACTATGGTTATATAGAGGTTTATAGGGTTTAGGGTTTCCCAAGATTAGGGCTACCCTTTTTAGCGCTCTCCATCGTAAGGATTATAGTATATTGGGGTCTACATTGGGGTCCCCCCTTTAGGGAAGCTACCATATTGTAAATAAAGACAGCGCGTGAATATAGGAGCCAAAAGGGTCAGACTGGAATCGTGAGGTGTGCTGGAGGTTTTACTCAACAATTATGGACTATACGAGTTCGTAGTCCATACCAGCAAGTGTAACCCATTTCTATACCAAGGCAGCCCGAACATTCAGCAAACATCACTTGATTCTTCAGGATACAGGCTAGAAAGGTGACACTAGAGTGAAGACGTAGCTGGAATACTATGGCAAGGATGCCTTGTCCACGAGGAATCGCTTCTCCCTAATATTAACCCCCACTAACATTAAATACCGGTTTGCCAAAATTCCCAAATTCCGACATCCCCCAAGAGATCCTTTTCAAAGGGCCAGGCCTTAAGTTATTTACCTAAATAGTAGGTTACTGGGCTATGTAACTATAGGGTATATTAGAACCCAGCTCCCATTATTTACTTTATTGCAGCTCAGTGAGCTAGAGGGGGGTGTTCTAGCACGACTCTCAAGCATTAGGGATCTCCTTGGTTCCTAGATTTTGAGTGTTTTTGAATGGTCTTTATACAGGAATGACAATGAAGAATTCCAGAAACAGATTCCGAGGCCCTAATTTGGAGTAGTCCCTAATAAGGCCCTAATGTGAAATAGTCCCTAATCAGGCCCTAATTTGGAATAGTCGCTGATGAGGCCCAAGTTTGAATTAGTCCTCAATAAGGCCCCAATGTGAAAGAGTCCCTCATAATAAGGCCCTAATTTGAAATAGTCCCTAGTAAGGCCCTAATTTAAAGTAGTCCCTAATAAGGCCCTTATTCGAAACAGTCCCTTGTTGGATTTAATTGAACCTTAGATGGTTTTGATCAGATTTTTCTATATACACCCCTATGTTCGCGTCGTACCGTAAATACCCGTTAAATATCCACCCCAACAATAAATGTGGCTCGGAGTATTTACATTAGCGGGGGAGCCCGTTAATATTAGGGGGAAAGGATTACAGTAAGCATCAAAAGCCGACCCTCAGATTAGCACAAATCATTTACTAAGTAGCAAATTTTCCATCCTCGCGAAAACCCCCTATGATTTCCATGTATCTCTAGGGTCCCCAAGGATACCACCATGTTGAGACCTCAAAACCCAAACCCTCTGAAAGCCCAGCAGGATTCTGACCCAAAGCCCAACCGGCTACAAGGGCTGTTGTGACAGCCAGAGAGCACTTAGTTGCTGTAGCTGGAGTGCTGGAGTAGCTGTAGATGCTGAGGCCTGAAACTATCACGAGTCTGCTGCTCCTTCTCATTCACCATAATTCGCTCCATCCTCTCCAATACAGGCGTTAAAACCTACTCAGCAGTTCGCGCTCGGGCTTTCACTGCCGCCCAGGCGTTTCCTTGGCTCAAGTTACTCAAGCCAGCTGGCCCTGCAACACGAATGCTGGGCCCAGAAGCCTGCAATAAGCCTTTCTCCGTTGAACTGCGGGGATGTGGCAGATTCAATATGGAAGCCTCAAGTTCCCTCATGTACAGGACCAGCATGAAGGAAACAACTATGCCCTAGATTTGAAGAAGACTTGGATGATAGATGAGCCATGGCTCCAACAAGCATAAGCCCAACACAATCTCTCAGCTGCAAGGGATGCTAACATTGCAATGGAGAACAAAAAGGCCGCACCTGTTCAAGGCATCCAGCACCTCTAGGTTTGGTACACCTATTTGACCGCAACACAAGCAGGACAGAGGAGTATAGTCCCCCTTAGGTAGATAGAATATGGGGTATATGGGGATCTTACTATAATATACTCAAAGCCATATTCTATCTACGTAAGGGGGACCATAAGTATTCTACGGCTTTGCCAGAGAATGAAGAAGCATTAGCGGAAACGGTAACAGGAGAGGAGGGGACGAGGAGAAAGTCGGGCAAGCCCGGTGTCTGCAACCTTTCAGACCTTCAAGCTATAGTCTTTAGGTATCTCATAGTAAGATCCCCATATACCCCGTATTCTATCTACTGAAGAGGGACTATAGATCATGCCCCGTAATCCACCATATACAACTCCAACGCGACAGACTTCATTATGGTAGCTCCTTCTTCTTGAAGGGGTTCCTAAGTACCCATAGCCAGTGATGGAAATAGCAATCCACAGACACTTCCCAGGCTGATGCGGTCACGGTGCGCTGGCCCCTGTGTGGGACTCTCCTGGCTATGAGAAACAGCCATGGTTCTACGAAAAGTTAGCTACTACAGCTTGCTTGGAAGAAGGTCTGGTAAGTATAGTCCCCCTTAAGTAGATAGAATATGGGGTATATGGGGATCTTATTATAATCTACCCAAAACCATATTCTATCTACTTAAGGGGGACTATAGCCACGGAGTTGACATCACCCAGCTTGGCAAAGCAGACCCAGCAGTGGACCTTCTCCACCCATACGCTACTTTTGCGCATGCGCTCAAGTGCGATTCCATATTAAAAGATGCTTGCGCCCTTGCAGGAATGATGCCCTACCTGAAGCCAACCCCTCAGAATCAACATAAAATCTGACAAACTAATCACCCATGACCCACAAAATATCAATGGGATATTGGTTTTTCCAACCCGAAATTAAGGACCTCATCACTATTATATGACCCTTGCAGCCCCTAACTGGAAGCTTGGGGTTACCAAAATTCCTTTGTCCCTAAAAGCCCCTTTCTCAGCCCAGTTTCTGCCAAGGGTTTAGGGTTTATGGTAGCCCATGAAAACTCCCTGCATGCCTCCTTAGAAGGAGGCAACCACAACTGCCATCAGCATAGAGGCGAGAAGCCTTTCGGGCAGACCCTCGCCATAGGTTGGGGACTAATTCATGCTTTAGGGTTTGCAGGGCTTCTTTTTTCATCGCAGGGGTTCTCTAGGGTTTTGCGATTCATAACTTCATTGGGATTCATTGTTCAAGTTTAATGCTTTGGATTTGGAGTCTGTAGTGGGCTTAGGATATGGGGCTTACTATTTAGAGCACTCACCCTTCCAGCTTTGGGGAAAAATTAAGATAGCCTAGGGCTTTATGGGATGTGGTAGCTTCCCTAAATAGGGGGACCCCAATATAGACCCCAAAATACCATATTCCTTATTCCGGCCCCCCGCAATAAGGTACGGGAAACCCCCAATGTGTATATGGGAATAAAATCGGCCCGTGGACCCATAAAGGTTCAGAGGGGCCTTGTACGGACTTGCATGGCGTGTTGGGTTATCGCCAACTGGTGTCGTTTGCTACGCACTGAGAACATAAGGATAGCTGTTGTGTCAGTCCAAGTACAGCAATTTGAGTATGGGCCGTATCTCCCGAAAAAGGGACCCCTAATTGTTTTCCGCGGGTTTCGGACGGACGCTGCTTTCGCGGATTTCTGGCAAACTTGAGCTCAAGCTATGACGCTGACCCATGCCCTTTGAGGTTTGGGGTTCAGGGCTTACCATGTTGGGTTTTTATGGGTTATATAGGGATAATGGAAAATAAGATGGAATCTACTATACTATGTCGGGGTTATATAGGGTTAACGGTTTAGGGTTCAGGGTTAAGAGCTCCCCATGTTGCCACTCAAGTGGCCATGTGTTGGAAGTACAGAACTTGAAATATAGTCTATTTGGAGCTATGTTCTGGATAGACATAAACAGCCCCTTCAAGGTGAGGTTGGGTGAAGTCTTTACACTTTGCCAAATAAAAGATGGAAGCCGGAAACAGGAGATGGACCTTATATAGGGATTATATAGGGATAATACCCTCAATTATGGAGAATCAAATGGAAGATGAAATGAAACCTGGGGGAAAACATCTCAGAAACAGTAATAGTTTCCATTTTATTTTCCACTATCCCTATATAAATCCAGTATATACACTATTATATTATAGTAGAGCTTCCATGCTATGGGATGGACGTCCCATCCTGACATTTACCTGAGTACCTAAGAGGCTTCAACGAAAAGGAAGACGACTTCGGCGGGATCTCGAAGCCCTTGTGATCCCCGTGTGAGCCACTGTCTAAACTCCTAGTATCAGGGTTTAGGGTTTAGTGTTTATAGGGCTTTGGGTTTTAGGATTCAGGGTTTAGGGTTTAAGGCTTGGGGAGCCATAGTCTAGACTCCTAGTATCCCACTTCATAACCCCTATAGTAGTCTCATATATAATCCCCTATATAACCGCCCATCAAGGAATTTAGGCTATAGCTCATGTATCCCTCAGATCCATAAGGATACCCTGACCTGAGAACCAAAAACCCTAAACCCTACATCCCAACCCTAAACCTAAACACTTAATCCTAAACCCTCAACCCACACCCTCAGCCCTAAACCCTAAACCCTAAGCCCTAAATCCCAAACCCTACATCCCAAACCCTAAAACCCCCCAATGTATGCTTGACTGCCTCGAGCTCAAGAATCCAGAAGACAGCACCTGGGCGTAGGACGGACCGCATGACGGCAGCTAGCAAGAACTCGGCCCCCTAGACTTCTTGAATCCAAGTGTTCTAGAAGTTTTAGGGTTTTAGGGTTTAGGGTTTTAGGGTTTTAGAGTTTAGGGCTTTAGGGTTTTAGCGTTTAGGGTTTTAGGGTTTAGGGAGTTAGGCTTTTAGGGCTTTAGGGTTTAGGGTTTAAGGGTGTTGCTGAACATGTGAATGAGATCTGGATGATGAATGTGCCATGCCTTTCCCACACGAACAGCGCGTGCAGGTAACCCAGAAGCAGCTTGCTGGGGGTTAGTAGGGAATAAGGAAATAGACTACAGAGGAACTATGAAGCGACTATATAGGGGTAACATATGTAGTAAGGGAATAGATTACAGGGAGATTATGTGGGGATTATATTCCCTTATTCCCTAATCTGCCGTTAGCTTTCATTCACATCTCTGGCCTTCCCAGGCATTTAGTTTAGACATGGAAGAGGCGCCCTTTTGGTTGAGCACCCGTAAGCAATCCAGGGCTCCAAACAAGAAATGAGGGCACCCTGTAAGTGATGATGAGGAAAAGGAGAAGCTTCGTATGAAAAATCCTAAACCCTAAACCCTAAACCCTCAACCCTTAACCCTTAACCTAGCTGTAAGTTGACAGTGTCCTCCGTGGAGGATCCCATTTTCCCGTTGTCCCACAGGTTGGGTAGATTAAGTACCAGTTGCCAGGTTGCAGCGCTTTTGAGTTGGGACGGGGCTTACAGGGTAGTTTCCCAAAATAAGGCGACCCCAATATAGACCACAAAATACTATAATCCTTCTCATGGGACGCCCCAAAAAACTACTCCCAATTTTGGGAACCACCCACATAAACTGTCAATGTGCTATTCTTGGTCGGCAAGGCACGGAAGAATTAGACGGCAACGTGCCATCCTCTGTGCTGGAGAGCCTCTGTCAGACATTGGCGCCGGGATTGTGATGCTTGTGGGGCTTCCTCTAGAAGAACGAGTCTGGCGACTACTATTATTAGTAGTAGTATTTCTAATACTATTACTATTACTATTTCCATTACTATCACTATGACTGTTACTAGTACTATTACTATTGCAAATACTCGTACTATTCTTACGGTGAGATGCAGATGTAGCCAGTCTGGGACTAGCGTCAGACCCGGGTGTTTACAGTTCTACCAAGTCATGCACAGTCATCCTCAGGGAGTGCGCTGGGCGCTTTGTTGACACGACAAGCTCGACAAGTCAAACAGGTTTTAAGCCCCAATTCCTGTTTCCAATAATTTCTGTGTCCTGGACACTAGGACTAGGATTCTTCATGTAAGAGCTCCTAAGCCACTGGGGTCTCTGCACATGGTCACTGGGCAGCGCGAGCGATATCACTGTTACACAGAAGGCTCCTTCTCACAGTGTCCTTGCCTATTTCCAACCTACCGAGGCTAGGCAGACATGACGTACACAGCTCCAACTGCACTGCTCAACTCGCAGCCCAAACGGATAAACACTTAAAACGAAACCCCAGAGCTAAACAAATGCACATGGATCGTGAAGTCGGAAGCGCGCCCAAAGTCCAAAACCAATGAAGCTTCAACACACTTCAGAGGTCAGGTTTTCACAGCTTGCCCACTGGGTTGCAAACGTGCTGGTGGTGACGTCGCTGCTGCCCGATGTAGTGGATGCAGTAGTCACAGGCACCTGCAGAATATGGAATGTCGGTGGCTCCTTGGAGCTCCAGCCTTCGTCAGCTAACAGCGTTCAGGATCTAGGAGCCCAGCTTCTGCAGACTACTAAAGTGATTCCTGCTGTCATTGCTCCCAGCAATCACTATTCTCATCTGGGCGCCAAAGCTGGTATGATTCTGCGTGATCGGTTGGCGACATTTTCGGGATTCTAAGCCGAACTGCCCAAGTTCGTTGATACCAGGGCTCAGGGCTCTAAGAATTGAAAGGAAAAGCGCCGCAGCGCTAGAGCTCCCAAGCCTTGTGTTGCAAAGAACCTGATAATGTTCTGCTTGGACTAGGGTTCCATCAGACATTCTACAACCAGGCATGGTGGAACTAAGCTCTTGACAAGGACGCTCCTTTGTCGACGCCCCGCTTGAGCTGTTGACAAAGAGCTAAGCATCAGCAACGCGATGCCCAGCTCTATTCCGAATACAATCAAGTAGAGACATGAAAGCTGCGAACGTACAAATCATGGTTCGCTCCACATATTCCCTGAAGTGGTGTTGTCGACAATTGGGATTCACTTTCTGGTGGTTCGTATACCAAGTATCCTTCAGCAGTATACTGAAGATACAACAGTCGAGCCCTTTCCTCACGGGGAAATATGTATATACCCTACAGTGACCAAGTGGGACCTTCCAATGTTACGACTCCCGGCAAACACCTCAATATACCATAGTCTCTTGTATAAATACCTACAAACATGGAAACCCTGATCTTTACAACCCAAACTTGCCCCAAACCCTGCATCGCAAGCCCTAACATCCATGTCGCCTGGACCTTTTGCTCCACGACTGCCACAGCCTTGCCTGTGACCTCCCATGGCAGGCAACGTTTTAGACGGAAGTTCCTCCAAACATGGTGCCCTTAGGAGCCCTGGAGGTGTACAAATTCTGCAGGAGTTCTGAGGGTCACCGTTTGGGCTTCTGATTATATAGGAATAGTTTGAGAAAAGCCCAGGGAACCTGAGGCAACGTTGAGGTTTGAAAGGGCATGTGGCGTGGGTTCCTCCTTGGCTCAAAGTTACATAAGAAAGAAGATGACAAGAATAAGAGGCAGGATAGTCATGGAAATGGTAGCAAGAGCTATGCCGCCAATGAGCGTTGAAAACATTGGCAGCAAAACCTGCAGCTAAATGATAGCGGCAGTAATGGCTTTAGAAAACACAAGAAAAGAAGCGGCTGTAGCACTGCAAGTATGCATGAGAAATATTAGATCATGATGGCACATCAACACAATCCTCGCTTCTACTCATATCGTTCAAACAGCAGCTGGTGGCAATGCTCGTCGTAAGCGGAAGTGGAGTGGTAGTGGTCGTGGTAGCGGTAGTGGCAGCAGTGGTACTAGTAGCGGTGGTAGTAGCAGCAGGAGCAGTAGCAGCGAGAGGCGGTATGCGTGCCCAGAAAAAACTACCTAACATCTATTCGGAAAGAATGTAAAGGGCATTGCCTCTACGGAGATGTGTCTGAAATGCTAGTAAGCGCAGTATTTTGAAGGTCTGCTATTGAGGAGATGCTCGCAACAAGGGA
>CAJNIZ010008956.1:1297-13363 GCA_905231905.1 Symbiodinium pilosum
CCTTAACAGCAACCCAGTTGTTTTAGACTCTAAAGCCTTGCTAGCCGTCTTGGAGCTCTGTCTACATACAACGGAGATTCTACATAACCTCCTCTGCCTTGGGATTCATGAATTCAAATCGGCTCCTGGGTACACTATTTACTACGGGGGTGATACATGCGCGCCCTCGCGCATCTCTCTGCTTCAGACGTCCGGACGCCACGAGACCTGAAACTAGCTTGACACCTCCCCATCATCCAGCTTCAGCCGTCCTTAGCCACGGGTTTCTTCGGGGTTTGGTACCCCAGATGTCTAGAAGCCTGTGGTACCCTGACCTGAGGTCCTCATGGCAGAAGCAACGCCTGGTGCTGGGCACTTAGCTGGGACGTCACCATGGGGACCTTGGTGACTAAGATTCAGAATTTTGCAGGTGCATAGGTACAGGTTTTTGGAACAATTCCCACGTAATCAACTTTCTGAAGCCCTGCCGTGGTGGTGAAGTCTGTAGCGATACGTCGTCCGGCAATAGTACTTGGAAGGGCTTCATCAAAGCCAAGGAGCTTGGATAAATGCATGGCTCCCCCTTTTTTGCTTTTTACAACCTCGCAGGACCTGACTATCGCAGAGCTGGTCTATATTCATGGCTTCGTGGTCCGTGAAATTGCTGGGACTGTTGGACATGTTGCTGGTTCTGCTACTTTCGGGTTCGGTTTCTTTGAAGTCTTAACGGAGTCACAGTGAAGATAGCTTCAGGGATCTTATCCCTAATTGCCTCTCCAAGTTAATTCCGTCAAGCCATCGTCTTGAGGTAAACGGTAGTTCCCTAAATCGGGGGACCCCAATATAGACCCAAAGTATGAGAGTCCATATTATGTTGACCCCCAGAAAGAGTACCCCTCACTTTGGAAAACCTCCAATTTACAGAGGGGCCCATGACCTCCATCAGGAGCATGCTCCTCGCCTGTGCTTGCCCGCATCCAGGGAGCCCAATACCACTTAATTAAGGAATATAGCTTGGTGTTGGTGGTGGTGGTGGTGGTGGTGGTGGTGGTGGTGGTGGACGTGGACGGCATGGGTGCTCTCTGCCTTACAGCTTGGTCCCTGCCGCCATCTCAGCCCCTCTGCTAGCGTCATGAGGGCTCCGGCAACAGTTCAACAAGCCGGGCCCCTCAATCCAAGCCTCATTGCACCACCCAAGTCTCCACGAGCCCGCCCCCCCAAACTAGCAAGAGAGAGTACTCTCGAGCCAGCCTGGGTTGGATTGGGTCACTTGGCAAGACAGCTCGCTTCTCGGACCCAAAAGCTCTTCCTCCTACGATCCCTCGCAAGAGTACTAAGCTGGGGGCGCAAGCACGGAGAAAGGGCATGTTACTTAGTCAGTCCAGCCACCCGCAAACACGCACCGGCGGCAAACCAGGGGGAGCCTCCTCCGCCAACGGCACAAATAGCCGTTCCCCCTATGGCCGCTCCCTGACCAACTTAGTGTCGGCTTGGGGTGCTGGGACACTGCCTGAATCTGAAGGCAGCACCCCGGACAAAAGCCGGAAGGAATATTGCTTAATTTACATTAGCGGCCCTCGTACAATCTAGGGTATACTCCTTTATTAAGGGGTATTGGGCTCTCTGGGGATTCGATCTACCAGGCAGAGCAGCAAGTATGCCAATCAGCCTCAGTGCTTGGCATACTCGAAGGTATTCCTGAAAGCTTGGTTCGCCCTGTATACCACTGAGTGTGAGAATCCTCAAGTGCTAGAGGGAACGCCACGCTTTGACCCATACTTTCGAGACAACTCCATGATATTTGGTTACCTGGACCCACCAAATACAGGATGACTGTTATCAGTTCGTGAAAAATCCCTCTGCAATCCGAATCCAGAAAGATCTCTATGTGCAACCCGTACCTTGATGGTCCAAGTGCCCTAATGTTCCAAGTGCCCAATAGTCAGATGCTTGCCTCAAACCTGTACTGCACGTACTGCTACCCAAATCCCGGCCGTCAAGCATCAGCGACTTGATCCCTTAGGGCCAACTACTCCCCATGGACTCTACGGGCCTAAATCATGTCCATCATTGTTGTCCTAGCTTCCTTGTATGCAAGTAGGATCGGGTGCCTGCAGCAGACCATGCAGTTTCCACTTCAATCCTCAAACCTGTCTAACCTGAATCCCTAATCCCCAAATAGCAGTTTCCATCTTCTCCATCATTTCTATATGTTCCCAAAATAACCCTATTCAGTTCAGGCATAAACAACACATTTAGTCTTGGTGGACCCCAAATATGACAAGCCCTATTGTACAGTATATGCCTTATTACAGGGATCCCTGAATTCAAAGGTACCCCGAACTAAACCCTAAACCCTAAACCCTTTTCCATTGCAGTCCACACGTAGCTCGTGGCAGCTCGGCTCTGAGGTTGCCGAGGATGCAAAGCGTCAGAAGACCGAGGCTAGGATATTAGGGTTTAGGATTTCAGAGTTTCGGGTTTAGGCTTTAGGGCTCAGAATTTACGGTTTAGAGTTTAGGGCTTAGGATTTAGGATTCAGTTTTTTGAGGTTCTAGGTTCGCCTTTTGGTATCAACAGAAGTGGTTAAGGGGCGATGGAGCAGGCAATACGGGGAAAAGCGGATTATACCCTAAACCTTATCAAAACCCCTGAAGTAGGTAAATTTCTAGCCCCAAACCCTCAAAAATGGCTGCAAAGGCTATTATTCTACATACTTATGGGGTTCAGGTAGACCCTATAGGGACGGTAGGTATGCACTCCCCCGCTCTCTTCAGCACCAGCAAGCTTAGGGTGCATGGTCACGAATGCTCCGCAATCCCAGGGCTCAAGCTCAAAAGAACCTAATACTTAGGGGTACTAGGAAATTATCTTTACTTTTTGCTTATTATAATCCTATAAAGAACAGCAAAAACTACACTTTTTTTGTTGGTTCCAAGTTCCCCAATGAATACTGCTGTGGATTATCCTGCAAAGCAGCCCAGCTTATTCACTTCTGGCCGTACCCGTCATAGTGATGGCAAGGGCAATCTGAATAGTATCACGGCGCAATTAAACGTTCGAGGTACTACTACTGATAAGAAAAAACGAATATTAGTACAAATACTACTACTAGTACTAGACTGCGCTCTGGGCGTTTGCCCGGAGTTTATCCGCTGTCAAAAGCATCCACTGTTTCGCTGCGTTTGCAAGAGCATACGGTTACCAGAGCATCCATGCTCAAACCCGAGTTCGTGTTCCTGGAGCATGCGGTTACCAGTGCATCCATGCCAAAACCATTATAACGTTCGTGTTCCTAGACCATGCGATTACCTGTGCATCCATGCCAAAACCATTATAACGTTCGTGTTCCTAGAGCATACGGCTACCATTGCATGAATGCTACGGTTACCAGTGTATCCATGCCAAAACCAGAATAACGTTCGTGTTCCTAGAGCATACGGTTACCAGAGCATCCATGCCAAAACCATCATAACGTTCGTGTTCCTAAAGCATACGGTTACAGTGCATCCATTAAAACCATAATGAGGGTTCGTGTTCCTAGAGCATACGGCTACCAGTGCATCCATGCCAAAACCATGATAACGCGTGCTCCTAGAGCATACGGTTACCAGAGCATCCATGCCAAAAACATTATAAGGTTCGTGTTCCTAGAGCATACGGTTACTAGAGCATCGATGCCAAAAACATTATGATGTTCGTGTTCCTAGAGCATATGGTTACCAGTGCATCCATACCAAAACCACAATAACCTTTGTGTTCCTAGAGCATACGGTTACCATTGCATCCATGCCAAAACCATGATAACGTTCGTGTTCTTAGAGCACACCGTTACCAGTGCATCCATGCAAAAACCAGAATAACGTTCCTGTTCCTAGAACATACGGTTACCAGTGTATCCATGCCAAAAACATTATGACCTTCGTGTTCCTGGAGCATACGGCTACCAGTGCATCCATGCCAAAACCATAACAACGTTCGTGTTCCTAAAGCACACGGTTACCATTGCATCCATGCCAAAACCATAATAACGTTTGTGTTCCTAGAGCGTACGGTTACCAGCGCATCAATGCCAAAAACATACTGCGCCCTCTCAGACGCCTGTCTCGCTGAGGCGCTTATTTAAGCAACTGTAAATAGACATATTCATGTATATGCGTATAGATAGATGAAAACATGTATTACATCTCTACTATGCTTGGCATCCTTCACATTTTGGCTGTAGGACAGGACATTTAGCTAGGATGTTGCGAGCAATCTATGCATTCAGGTGTACAAGTACTTACATGTAAGGATCTGTTTTCGAGGCCTATCTTTTGAAACCAGCTTCCTCACCCTGGGTTTGGGCGCAGACTAGAAGTCGGTGTCTGCGGGGACTAGCTTGAAGAATGCGCGGATGTTGCTCCCCAGACAACCTAGCACAATAAGAAGAACTCCCTTACTCACATGCTGCGGCCATCCTCTACGGGAAACAAAAATTCGCGCTTTCGTTCAAAACGGCCAACCGAGCACAGATTCTGGACAGCAGGAACCACAGCGCAGACTGCGGAAAACCAGCGACAAGCCTCAAGAATGCGTGGCTTTTTCATTCCCGTGAATCGTTATACATTCAGGATAGCTTCGACGAAAAAGCACCTAAAATCATAAATTCGTGCCATCCGCATCGGGAATGAAAACTCGCGTATTCCGTGAAAACGCAATGTGCTCCGAAGAGCACGCAGCACTGCGCACAGCGGTGAAAACACACATGCCGACTTTGCGGCTGACATGACAAGCAGTTTGCCTGTTACAAAGCCCACGCAAGAAATCCGGGATTCTTAGGCTCCGTCTCTGAACCCCCAAAAGCCTCGAAACACTGCAAAACGTAGGTTATTCGCACCGTGGGTTATTCGCACTGTGACCGAATCGCGTCCGGGCAAACGCCCAGGGCGCGCCCTAATACTAGTATCCCTGATAGCCGTTCCGAAGGAAGAGCAGGGTGGGCTTGAGCGACCCAGCTCTAGGGCCCAACGGGAGCCTCCATGAAGATCTCGCAGGGTTAGGGGGCCGCTACTAACGTATGGGGTTTACAAATTGATTGCGGGGGATATTGAGTCAGGATTCTATCGGGGCGACTTGGACAAGCCCGCATTTGATATGTTCTTTGGCCCCAAGTATATACCGTATTAAGATACCTGGACACTCCTGGTACACGATCAACCCTGAGGCTTTTTTCGTCGGCCCTGGTCTTCGCACAGAATCCTATTCCCAGGTGTCTAGCGTCATTCAATAACTCCCAAACACTATTCTAGTTTGATTGTCCGGTGCGCTACAATCCTTGTAACCTTATACAGCTCATTCAAGTTATTCAAGCTCAATGTAGGGCCAGCTTAGCTTCCATCGGATATTCCATTCTCTTACCGCTTTATTCTCCATAAACACACTACGTACTCCAAACTCTGAACCCTACATACACCCTAGTTAAATACCTAAAACGCAAATAACCCCTAAACCCTCAATCCTAAACCTTAAACCGCGCCTATAGTCCCCCTTAAGTAGATACAATATGGTTTTGGATACAGTATAATTAGATCTCCATATACCCCATATTCTATCTACTTGAAGGGGACTATAAGCCCATAGCAAGGATGGCTTTGTCCCTCGGCCCCCTGGGGCCGTGCCACCTCCACCGACCCAGGGGCAGGCCTTCAGGGCTGGAGGTTTGGGGTCAGGGGGTTTGGGGAATAGGGTTTAGGGTTCAAGGTTTCAGGTTAGTCAGTTCAGGAATGGCTTATTTGGGGGGTATCAAAATGGCAAGGAAAATGGGTCTTTGTGTTTACGGGGTTCGTAGGACTGATTGCCAATTCTGTGGTTCAAAGCTCCGTGTGTATGCATAGTACATAGGGTACCTCCAACAGCCTTCAGAAACACATTATGGGTGTTTGTTTAGAGCTGGGTGCAGTTTCTAGTGGGGGGTAGGTTAGTGACTATGGAGACCATGATGGGGTATGATATAGCACCCTAAACCCTGAACCCTAAACCCTAGATCCTGACCCGTATACCGATCGTGGCACCCATCCTATCCATCACTAAGCCCCTATAAGCCCTAAACCTACTGTTGGTTATTTATGGTAGGTAGAAAGCAAAACAGCTGCTTGGGCACTTTGAGTGAAGAGTCTGTAACTGGATCTAGTGTCCATTTACGGTTTCCTGCAAATGTTTCAAAGTACCTGATAATCATACACTTTCTGCAAACCTGCACTGCAAGGACAAGTAAAAACCCAAATCAGCGATCATTGGGTACATGGGCCCTTAGGGCTCATGAGCTGAAACATGTATTCCAATGCCTCCACTTGGAGATCCCCGCCTCTGATATCCGACGATCTACTCCAAGTGACGAGTACACCTGTCGCCTGAAACAAAGACTCCTCAACGCCCGTGGCAATGTCGCGGCTATCCCAAGCGATCAGGCGGGTACCTATAGTTAAGGACACAGAGTGCTATAAGAAACCCTCATGCATCACTTTCAGGGCTTTTTCAACCATAGCTTCCCGAAGATGTAACCAAAATCGGGAACAATCGGAATTTCCAATCTCGTGCTGACGTACGTATTGCATGTGGCGGGGTGTTTTGAGCTCCCCACGTGTATGTGTATGTGTATGGATATAGGTACTACCCCAAAGCAAAGTTGCTCTTGCAACCAATTATCCAGCAGCGGCTTGGTGACCCAGTCCTGAACTGTAGCTCACGATAGCCCATGCATCACGAGGAATGTGATCAAGGTGGAAGGGATATAGACATGAACACGCAGGCTTTGAGCGTGAGTGGGCGCCTAAACCTTGAACAAAAGTGGGCAGTCACTCGTGCAGGAAGTGGAGACAAAGGCTGAGGAGAGCCCTTGAGGGTCAAAGCTTTGAAAGGCTTAGAATTTAAAGATCGGAGTTTAGTGGGTTTAGGGTTTAGGGAGTAGGGTTAAGGGGTTGGGGTTTGGCCTCAGGGTTGGAGGGCAACTAAGAGACTACTTTTTGGATTCTTGTGGGTCTGTAAATTGCGGTTCTTGGCGCCATGATGAGGGAAGCGACTACCTCCAGGACAAAGATGCGACTTTCTTTCGGTTGCATGCGGTAAGCCAGCAGAAGCACCAAACCTATAAACCCGAGACTGTGCACCAGCCGACACCAGATCGCCTCTCTGCCATCCCTGTGAAGACTTGCGAGAATACAGTCCCCCTTAACTAGATAGAATCTGAGATCCCCATATACCCCATATTCTATCTACGACCTTATTCTAAAATAGTAGTGTCCATTCTCATTTCCATTATCCCTATAAAGCCCCCAATAATATAACCCCCAATATAACTATCTACTTAAGGGGGACTATAAAGATTTCCCTGCTGGGCAAAGCTGCTGCATCCCAGGGTTATATTAGGGTTTTGTTGGGATTACAATAGGGTTATATTAGGATTATATTAGGATTTCCATCTTATATTAGGGTTGTATTGGGATTACATTAGGGTTATATAAGGGATATATTAGGGTGTTCCATCTTCACTCTTCTTGGGAAATTCATGTTTTTCTTGTTTCCTTGGTTCACGGTTCCCTTCTCAGAACAGTGCATAGCCCAGCTTTGACGTCCAAATAAAATGTAAACTACTATATTATAATGGGGATTATATAGGGGTTATATTGGGGATAATGGAAAAGAAAATGGAAACTACTACATTATAAGAGGGGATATATAGGAAGAGCATCGCCCCTGAGCAGTGCCGATTTCATGCTCATGGCACCTCTTAATGTCGTACCCTCTTTTGTATGGGGGGAGTGCTTCCTCCCCCGAGACCAACTGACTTTTGTTTTAAATACAGAGTTAACTCTCAGATTTGTCGCGCAATTATAATTGATAAGAATCGGGATCTCGGTACGTCTCGGTACCGTCAAACCTTATGTTGAGAAGATACGGCCTCGAGTCAGAGTCTCAACATTTCTTGATGGAGCATTGGCTCAAGAACTGCAACGATTGCCCCCAGAGTCTGGAAAAAGTTTCTTAAAGCCCAAGTCAACCCTCCAAGGAAAGATAGCCAAATAACAGTTATAGATGGGAGTCATCAATTAAGTAGAAAGAGATTGAGTCGGACAACCCACCCCATGCGACAACAACGCTTTCCTCATTAATATATTTGCAAAGCGGATCATTTTGAGGTTTTCGGGGCCTGAAAATTCAAAACGACCTTTGCAATTTTCACCTCCCCAAAAACCTTCGGAGACCTTCAAGACCCTCCCAGGGCCTTACCAGATGATTGGAACCGCTCCAAAGTCGCAAAGCAGGTCATTTTGAGTTCGGGGCCCATGAAACTTTTCACCTGCCATTCCTTCCAGGGCCCTTCAGAGGTTTTCCAAACTTGCAAAGTTTGTCATATTGAGGCTTTTGGTGCCAAGAAAACTCAAAATGACCCGCTCTGCAGTCGGCCTCCCACGACTCTTCCTGCCAAGACCTCTGCAGGAGCAGGAGGAGCAAACGCAAATGAACCCCCTGGCATTCGAGCCCAAGACCAAAATATACTCAGGAGGGCCTGAGCAAGACGCTTGCCCCATGCAGGCAGGACCTGTTAATGCCTCCCACCCTGATAACGAGGTTTTTATGGGCGGCCTCCGGAGTTGCAAAGCGGGTCATTTAATTCGCCCCCAGGGCCCTGCAGAGGTTTGCTGATGGAAGCGTCGCGAAGGTGCAAAGCGGGTCATTTTGAGGGACGCTGCAGAGGTCTGGCGATGGGAATTGTTACAAAACTGCAAAGCGGAATCAAAATGACCCGCTTTGCCCAAGACCCTCCGCAACCCTCCAGAGGTCCGGTGACAGGAACCGTTGCAAAGTCTTTGAAGGCTTTGGGCCCGAAGATCTGAAAATGACCCACTTTGCAACTTTTCACTTCCCAGAACCCTCCCAGACCTCCAACGGCCTCCGAGGGCCTTGCAGAGGTTTGCCGATGGGAACTATTGCAAAGTTGCAAAGCGCTTTGAGGTTTTCAGGGCCCGAAAACCTCAAAATGACCCGCTTTGCAACCTTTTCTCCCAAAACCTTCCCAGACCTCCAAGCCTCAGAGGTCTGTCGATGGGAGCCGTTATAAATGAAGTTGCAAAGTGGTGTGTTTTCAGGACCCCAAAACTTTCAATTGTTCGCCTGCCAATGCTCCCAGTTCGTTGCCCGGCTTTCAACACGAGCGCCTTAGGCCAGACTATGTAGACGGCCAATACCTTCCAACTAGGCGGCCGCAAAGCGTCATCTCCTTAAATTTCAAGCCCCAAACCCAGAAGCCTAATTACAGGCCCACAGGCGTAAACCCGAAGCTGCCCCAAAGCCCTAAGCCAATGCCTCAGAAGGACTCCGAGTGCCTCAAGGTGTGTCCCACAAACCTATCCCAAAAGCAACGCAAAGGGCCAACAGTTTTGAGTCAGCCAATGACACTGGCATTCAAATTTGCAGGAGCCTCCTCCAGAGCTTGAGGTCGACGCCAAGCCTTTGAGCGGGTCTGCCGCCCAGCATTGGTACAGGGCGTCGGGTAGTCGTTACACGTCACAAGCCGAGCCAGTTTTTGTAGTGGCCTTAAATGCCTGTCTTCAGGCTTCCTCATGCTCAAGCAACTCTACTCGGGATCTGTGGGGATGTACCCCTTGCTCTCATACGGCAGTCTAAACTCTGACTTGACCAGTTCTTTAAACCTTACTCCCAGAATTGACCCACAGCTTCTGCATGTGGGGAGAAGGCCCGAGGTCCAGGTAGGTACTTGCCTTCAAGTCATAAGATGTAAGTCACCACAATCAGGTCCTGATTTCAACACATGTCTCTGGGAACGGTAATTTAGGCCAACTCCGTAGGCGATGATGATGCGGTATGCAACTTGCAAGGTAGCTTGGGGCTTAGGCCGGCCAGATGTGGGTTCACAGGATAGACTGTAGAATCCTGTATATTTGGCGCAAGCAACGTTACCCATAGTTCTTGTAACACTTTAGTATATAGTGCAGTATGTGTCCCACACTCCACTTGCATGGGTCCCTTCAATGCTGGAATTTGGCAGTGCATGTTGCCTACTAAACCCTGGGCCTAAAGACTCCAAAAAAACACCGGGAGGCTGGGCAAAGGTTAGGTTTAAGGCAGACATAGAGTTGATGGTTGGGGATGACCCGGCTTCGGGGCTCAGTGATTGCAGGCACAGAGAAGAAACCATGCCACTCAGACGAGAAACTCCTGATAACAGGGACTTCCAAATTGAAGACCCGAATATTCATGACGATCGTCAGTACGCTGGTGAACTACATCATCTCGAAATTCTACACCCAACCCTAATCTTAGCCCAAGCACTTCTCTCCACCAGCTGTTCAGGAGACCCCTCAAGGAGAACATGACTTTCGAGCCTGCAGACTGCACGCCCTCAACTTGGCATACTCTTCAATAGATAGGTTAAGTTTTAGGGTTTAGGGTTTAGGGTAGCGGCAATACTACCACAAGTAGTAACAACAGCAATAAATATGGCACCATTAATGGTGATGACAATAGTACATGTAGCCTCCAGCTTTTCAACCTTGATGTGGTGTCCCACCATGATACAGAGAGGGGCTCCCTTGTGTGCGAGCTCGACGTATCAAGTGCAATATCCAGAGTATATGTCTGGAGTGACTTTTTTGGGGAACGAGGGGAAGCAGACCAACAATGGCTGGTAGTCCTGCATATAAGACATTAAGAGCATCAGAGGGTTGCCCTTTTTTGGCGGTCGATCGATCAGTATACGCAAATCGCACACTTTGGGGTTCCTTATAAGAGTGATCGTTGGATAGGTTTTGGGGAGTATACGATATATTATATACTTTGAACCCGCAGGATCACGGACCTATCGGGTTAAGGATGAATCAAAAACCTCAACTCTGAACCTTGGAGGCGGGGACCTTGGTGCTCGGCTCGTTTGGATGTTTCACATGGTCCCACTATGTCTGGTTGCTGTTACCTTACGGAACCTACCATCAGGTATACCAATCAGCTCCCTTTGAAGGGGTTACAGGGGCTGCATGGGGGGTTATGATTCATAATCATTGGGTGGCGGGCTAAGTTAGCATAACGTTGGGAATTCACAGGGTCTCAGATTCGGATATTCAGCTTTGAGATTGTCATGGTCTACTCCGTGGAGCATGAGGTTGGATGGAGGACCGGGACTTATCCCTAGACCCTATACCCTAAACCCTACCTGGACCCCAAAAGTAGGTAAAATAATGGTCCAAAACCCATACAAAGGCTATGATTCTACATACTTGTGGGGATCAGGTACCCTGAACCCTAAACCCTGAACTTTGTAAACCTAATGAGTACCGGTTTGGATTCTGGAAATGAGGTTGGGTAAGACTTTGGGCTCAGAGTTCAGGCTACCAGATCTTTCTGAATTCCGTACTTTATAAGGTTTAGAATTTAGGGTTTAGGGTTTAGGCTTTAGGGTGTACCTGAACCCCAAAAGTGTGTAGAATAAGGGCTTTTGGGCTATCTTAAGGGTTTCGGGCTATTATTTTACGTCCGTTTTGGGCCTTGGGATCCAAATAGCCCAACGTAGGTAATAATCTCAACCAACTTTAGGGCCCAATGTAGGTATTATTTGTATCCTCAGATCCCTAGGGTTCAGGGTTCAGGGTTTCCTCGCACCGTTCTCATTACTCGCACCATGACCCTTGTTGAGCGAGAGCTACGGGATGCTTCCTTTACGGTTTAGGATCTTCCCCTTAAGTAGATAGAATTATGGGTTATATAGGGGTTATATGGGGATAATGGAAGAGAAAATGGAAACTACTATTTAGGGTAGGCTTTTGGGACGTGTAAGTTGTGGAGGCATTCACATGCAGGTCTGCAATGTTTCATGTATGGTGCTCGCGCCATGATCTCTTGAGGACTGTCCAAGTTGAGGACCCTGCTCAATCCAGCCAACATCCAAAGCCTTAAACCTTAGACCCTGAAGCCCCGAATCAATAGAAAATGTATAGTGCCAAAAAGAAACTAAAACCAAGCCCGCTCAAAACCCGCCCAAAACTTAGGACATGAACCCTCTATGAGCTGTAGTCTGAACTCGTTAAAGGGGGG
>CAJNIZ010008957.1:0-12500 GCA_905231905.1 Symbiodinium pilosum
CCCCCCCCCCCCCCCCCTATCTAGAACTAGATGACAGGGGAATCAGACATTGTCGCAGGGCCAGGGCCGAAATCAATGCTCGGGGGTTAACGTCTGGGATGCCGCAGCCAGCAAATGTAGCAGCTTGCTGCAGTTATCTTGCGCTGCTTCCATTTGCTATCACGTGGTATCACGTGGGCGAATGTCACTTTGAGTGCTGTTTTCGCTGCGACATGAGGCTGTTGTTGCTCGGCCTGAGGGTTACGATTCCATGGGCTGGCTGAAGCGTCGAACTCAGCATGGATTTTGGAATCCTGGGCCACAGATGGTCAGTCTCGTTGCCAGTCGCTACATCTTCGATCTATTGAGGGGAGACACTGCGGAGCTCTTCTTTGATCGAAGCCAGTTGCACCCACGGGGCATGGACAAGGACGTGACATCAAGCTGTGTCTTCAGGAGTGGTGTGTAGGGCTAGGAGCTTGTCAGCCCTAGCTGCCAGAGGACAAGTTTGCTAATGAGCTGCCTGTGCCGGTCAGCGTGACTGGGTGGCGGCCTTACTGAAGCATGGGAGGGTATGAACAAGTGGTCATCCAGCATGTCTGTTAACAAAAGAACCTCGATCGCCCAGGAAGCGCGTGCAACCCCTGGATCACAGTCCTGTAGCCATGCCAGAGGTGCCACAGGCTGGAGCTCTCCGGTTTCCAAGGGTTCTCGGAAAAATTTTGATTTTTCTCCCACAGAGATGGATCAAATCGCGAGCTCAGTTGGGGGGAGTGTCCTTGGAGAGTGGTGGCTCTGAATATGTGGCGGTTGTACTGGTTTCCACGCTTCACGTTGAGTCGTTGGGGGCTGCGACCCTGCTTGTTTCTTTCAATGGTTGGAGCGTGTTCTCAAATCACCTTTTTCTAGCAAGACGTGTGCTTTCATTTCGCTGCTCATGGAACACTTTCTGCACAAGTATGTGCCTGAACCACTGTCTTTCCGAGGATGCCGACTGTTGGCTAACTAGCATGATGTGAATGGTGAGGTGGGCATTACAGCCACCTCGGTTGCCAGAATGGCTAGGCTCTATCAACTTATTCCCGCGGTTTGGGAAAACAGATCTGTGCTTTATGGTAACCTCAAGTCATCTCAAGTCGGATGTCAGCATCTCTGCGATGGATGCGATGAGGAATGTGGGACCTGGGGTAATGTAGCACTTTTGAAGCTGGTCGCAGTTGCGGTCTTCTTCTGCGACTTCCGGTGATACAATCCCCCACCCATCACCTGTGGCTTGCGTAGGTAGGACCTTCTAAGCCCTAAGCACATGAGGGCCAGGAAGATGACATCACCTGACGAGATCCAGAAGAGTGCATGAATTCTGGCCCTTGTAACATGATGAGGCCTCCACCTCAAATCCAACAGCCTCAACACCCATGACACAAGCCTTCCGCTGTTGCAGATCATTATCCGGGGCCCGACAGACATGGGAGGCTGCGGAGATTTGGAGGCCTCAACTTCAAGGAATCCAGGGTTCGTTGTGTTCAGAGATTCAGGGGCTGGGGTTTGTCAGACTGTTTTCTTGTTTTGACATGTAGCCCTTCAATTGCTGGGCTTGTGAATCTGTTTTGTGTAAGTATCCATTCGGATTCTCAGACGTAAGACGCCCACACGTGCTCTGCGGGATAGGTCCTTCTGGGCAACTCCACGAGGACTCCCTTGCTCGGTGGGGGAAACTCCCCTCGAGGACGTATCTGTAGTATTCTGTAGTAGTACCCTCCTATGTGAGCGCAATAACGGATAGCATGCTCGGCCCAAAGCTCGGGGATTGATGTGAGCTATAGTCTAAACTCCTTAAAGGGGGCTACATAAGGGATGGGGGCTATAAGGGGGATACTAGGAGTTCGGACTATAGCTCATGTGTAGAGTCCGTACCGAAATACAATCCAGTTTTCAGCGTCTAAAGTTTTAGATAGCAATCCTCACCGAACACCAGAGCGATAACATTTCACAACCCAAGCTTGAAGAACCTTGAGGGTTGCTGCCAGGTCATTGCTGACACGCAGGGCCCCAAGAGCGATTGGAGCTCCGATCTGCGACTGAGGTTTGTACAGCCCGGGCTCTGCAGTTGCATATCACAATCGTGTTGGAGTCCTGCATCCGCAAATCGCAGCTCTCGGAGGTTGTAGAATTTTCCTGCTGAACTTCTCCATTGGCTAATTGGCTAAAAGCGAAGGGGGTTGAGGTATTCTCGTCTGTCAGCTGATCATCATCAAGACCTGGAGTTTTCCTAGCGGATCCTATGATGGGCAGCATCAAGTCAACGATTGCCTTTAGTTCTTCTAATGCTGGAATGATTCGGATGAAATTTTCAGCACAAGTATGGCATTCGTTGGCCGCGTGGTGCCAATTCCTTCAGCTGGTATACAACTTCAGCGCGATGGCACGGACCTTTCCTAATCTCTGCGGGCCCTTCATTATCTGGATCCCTACACCACCCAGAGTTCCAAGGAATCTTTATGCGCAAAAGCCAATACATTTAAAATCCGAAAATCATCAGATCCTTTCATCTGAGTCAATCGCAACCTTGCAGACTCCCAGGAGCGCACTCAGCGGCGGCCGCCGTTGGAAGAGTGTCGTCTGGTCGTGCCTGGAGACGAGGCAGACAAGCTTTGAAAGAGATCCAGGAATCGAAAATGCAGGGGGCTCATAGGGAGGCTTGTAGGGTATTGCAGATTTGTCTTGCGCCCACCATCAAAGTTTGAGGTACATAGCTTACAGGTACAGATATGTATCGTATACAATTGTCGCGCAGGTCGTTATGCTCGTCCAGAGTTAAAAGTCAGCATGACTGGTCATTGTGTTGTACCTGCGCTCAGCACTAGATCAAGAGCTGTTGTACTGCATTTTACCGTTGTTTAATCCACCATTGTTGTCTGCTGCCATTCTGCATTTGGCACCGCAAGCAGCTTCCGGAGAAAGCTAGAAGCTGGAGCGTCATTGTCGTCACTTGGTGTTATCTGACCCTGAAATGACATGGTGGACAATGCGGGAGCCTGGCATTTCAAAAGCATGGCGACTGTGAGCTGAACAGTGAAAGCTTAAACATCAATCCTAAATCTTTGAATATGAGCGCAGCTTACGATTTCTTTTTTGTTGCGGTTGTAGACAACGATCTTTCACGTTTTTCAAATGATCTGTCGCGCCAACCCCGAAGTCTTCCTTTTGCAGCCGCAAGAGGAGGTGTAAGGTGTAGTAGTCCATAGAGGGGTATATGGGGTTATAATGGGTTCTATGGGGACATATACGATTCTGTTGAGGGGTTGTGGTAGTTGTTGGGGCAGCAGTGGTGTTCTTTGCTATAGTCGTTGTCGAGGTAGCGGTAGTGGTGGTATTCGCGCCACTGCTATCCCTATAGAATCCCTCTAGAACCCCTAAATGCCAACCCTCTATGTCCCTATAGAACACCTATAGAATCCATCATAACTCTCATATAACCCAAACATAACCCTCGTAAAGCCCATTAGAACTCCCCTTCAACCCGAGATGTCCTGATATTCTTCCTAAACCCTAAACCCTAAGTAGTTGTTTCCATTTTCTTTTCCATTATCCCAATACACCCCCAAGATCTCCCCTATATAACCTTTGTATAATCCCAATATAAACTATATTATCATCCCCTGTATCACGAATCGACCATGCAAGTGCAGGCCAGATGGCTCGTTACCGCAAGAGAGCCAGGACGCGCTGTCAGCTCCCAAGCTCTAGGAACTCCCTCCTTCCCCAAACCAAAGAGTTTAGGGTTTAGGGTTAGTTTTTTAGGTTTAGGGTTGAGGGGTAAGGGTGTAGGGTGAGAAAGCCTAAACTAACCCTAAACCCTAAACTCTTTGGTTTGGGGAAGGGGGTTTAGGGTTGATGTTTTAGGGTTTAGGGTTAAAGGTTTAGGGTTCAGGGTTGAGGGGTAAGGGTTTAGGCTCGCCTTGCCTTGAACGTTTGACATATCCCCACACATCTTGGGCCTTTGTAAGCATGTTCAATACCTATAGGGGTCATATTGGGGTTCACTTTGGGATAATGTAAAAGAAAATGGAAACTACTATATTATATAGGGGTTATATTGGGGTTAATATTGGGGTTAATCTTGGGATGAAAAGAATTGATTGTGCAAGCCAAGGCTTTGTTTGATGTGACAACCTTCAGTTGTCACGTCTCCTAGGCTCATGGAGCATGACATTCCCATGGAAAGTGTATAGTCCCCCTCAAGTAGATAGAATATGGGGTATATGGAGATCTAGTTATAATATACCCAAAGCCATATTCTATCTACTTCAGGGGGGCTATAACTTACAACTTGATGAAGCCCACTCTGTTTGCATGTTGTCCCAGCGTTGCCCATGTTCCGATGGCAGAATGTGTGTTTTCCTTGGGGACCATGGTTGTTCGCACATCGGCTTTGACGATGGCATCCGCACAGCAATTCGAGATTGCCCGCTCAATGTGACCACGGGAGATTTCTACATCAAATCACATTCAGGATTCGGGGTCCGCCAAATCAGGACCCTACAACGTTAGGTGTACAAGTTAATGCAAACTTCAGCGCATAGTCGTTCGTCTAGTTGTCAACGCCCTCGCAAGTTTGCGAGGCTCGCACATTCCGGGCTCGGCTGCGAAAAGACGATGGTATGCTAATTCAAATGGGTTCCAAGCAGGCTCCAAGCAGGCTCCGCCCTCAAAGGCGCAAGTGGGCAACAAAAAGATCCACAAGAATCCCAGATTCCTCAATCGAAGACTGCTCCGGGACCTCCCAGTTCTCAAGCTTGTGCTCCCTTGATTAAGGTACTGTTCCCAGTAGTGCTATGATGTGTTATGCAGAAAGTGCATTTAGTTTCATGCTTTATGCCCGGCCCCGCAGTGCCACGGAGACCTCCAGCGCATCAGGTTCTCGGCCTGCACCTCTCGCATTGAGCCTCTTCTCATGAGCAAGTCATGAGCCCAGTATTGATGGGTTTTGCTGAGACATGTTGGTTTTTGGAGGTTCAACTGAACTATGCCTCAAGGTTTGTATGCTTTGTAGCATATCTGTGCAGGCTTGAGCAGACAAGTGCAGACAATCCCAACGCTGTCAATGCCTGCAACCGTGTCGCTTCCAGGTTTCATTATGGCTTTTTGAGGGGGAGATCTCTATGACCGCAATCCAGAACTGAACTTCTTTGCATCCACAGGGAGTCCTATATAATCCTAAGTCCTGTGTTTCTACAACTATGCGGCCCCAAAATTGAATCCAATGTGCAATAATCCTTATTATCGGGACGTCCAAATGAGGACCCCTATTTAGCCCCCCTACAAACTACTATATAAACTCAGTTTTCATTTGTTCATCCCTCTTTCTCTATGATTTTCCAGCATTGGCGTAATGTTTCTAAATCCATAATCCCTATATGATCCGATATAATACAATCCCATGTATTCCTTACAGCTGTTATATAGCCCTTCATATAACGAAATAACCCCTTCAGGATCCTTGTATATCCCTTGTCTACCTCTCGTGAATATACGTGTATGACCCCTATGAACTCCTCAAAGAATGTACCCCAGAAGGCCATGGTGCGGCCTGGGCTTCATGCAGCAGAGTGTGGCGCAGACGTCGCGGGGCTACGTGTGGGGGTTAAGGGTTTAGGTTCTTAAGGGTTGATCTAAACGCATGTTTCTAATATGGGGATAGGGTTAAGTCTAAAGGTAGGGTGTGTGTGCGTGGGGGTTATGTTTCTAACTTAATAGGGTTTATGTCGGGTTTAAGGGTTTAACGGGCTGATATGAGTTGAGGATGTCATTTAGATTTTGCTTTGAACTTATTATGCTGAGTGTATATGGGTTCCGCAATAATGGAGAATTAGATGGAAAAGAACATGGACAATTAAATGGGGACTGGGATTACATTGTGGTTTATGGGGGATAAGGATGTTGGAGGTATACGTTGGATCTTAAAGTTTCTTGGGAAAACTATTCCAGAATCTTGTACGTCTGTGAGGAGAATTCAGAGGAAATTGTTTTCCATAATGGCCATTGGGGGAATATGAATTTTTTGCTTAGCTACCATGTGACCAGGTAGGGTCTGAGTAGGGATCGAACAGGTAGATTCCAAGAATTAGGTGGCCCCTGTTCATTGTTCAGTACTTAGAGTTCAGTACGTACGGATGGTATGCAGGGTTCGGGGTTTGTAGAAAAGTTTTATTTGACTGAGTGACTGAGAAGGCCTTTGGGGTGTCCTTGTTTCGGGAATCTTCCCATTATTGGAAATTGCTGGGTGGGGTGTTTGAGTCGCAGGTGGGTTGGTTGCTAAGCAAGAGGTCACGTTGGAGCTTCTCAAGACCAATCCTGTAGATGCCCTCCAAAAGGACGCTTCGCAATCCCCTCATAATCTGATCCATACTGAGGTCCCTTTGGCACCGCACTTTGCAAAACATGTGGTAGGTGTACCAGAAATATGAGGTGCCAGACAGTAATGGAGGCCATAATTTTGACAGCCCACCAAATTTTAGCTCTATACAATCCTTATATAATCCTAGATAAGCCCCACATAACCCCCTGTAAATCCTTCTATGGGAACCCAAATGGGTGGATGAAGAGCGCCTGAACTCTTCCCTAACAGAGGCCCGGTAAGCCTTGGACGAAGGTTCCCTATCAGCCAGCTGAAAAGTTGGCTACCTCCGCAATCTATACCCGTGCCTGGATACCCTCAATCTTGCCAGCCTGAAGAATTGGCGTTCTACTGCTTGAGCTTGAAAGTGTGCTTCTTGATGCGTGTGCTTCTTGAGGTGCGAGCTACGTGTCGTGATCCCATCCGCAACATGGTGTGGGCAGTGATCTCAGCGGAGGAGCATGGAACGAGACCAGACATGGTACAGCTGGCAAGAAAGTGACGACAAGTCTACAGGTCCCGGGAAGCAGCTTTACGATCTAGACCGGGGTCCGGCTCTAGCCGTACAATGTGATTGCGTGCGCAAAGGCTGTCCTCCATTACGCTGGGAGTCACTCTCACACGCGCGGACGGTTCCCTGGCCTGCTTAGACTCGCGGTGACTTTGATGCTGCAACGTAGGAATGGCTCTCAAGTGTGATGGATGGCAGGCTATGCAGCCTACGACACGTGGACAACGCGAATCCTGCCCCTTGTGCCCGATGCTCAGCATTTCAATCCTCCCAAGTGTTGAGACTTTTTGGCCGGCATGCGAAGAGCATAGCCTCAAAGAGAGAGAGATAGAAAGCCAGAGACCACACAAGTAGAACGTGCTTTACTTGCCACGGCATCTTCCATCTCAAGGTAAGACAAGACTCTTGCCAGAACCCGATGCAGTTTCTACGATTCTGCATTACTCCCTCAATGGAAGAGAGAAAGCAAGATGATCTCTCTTCACCGCAAGTTGCAAGTCCTCACCAAGAGACAGGGCGCCCAACGGCCGTAAAAGAGGGTAAGTCCAAGCCCAGCATCTAGGCGCATACCTGCGGCGGGAGCTGTTGGGCCAAGCGAGGCCAGCAAGATGCAGGTGGATAGCTTTCCTAGATCTGTTGGGTACCGACCATCACGTGGGTCATCCTATTCGGCTCTTGGTTTACAGCGGGGCAAGCGGTGCATCACAGGGTTAGGCACAGACATGCTTTCAAGAGTGCATTCAAATGTAAGCTAGCAGCAAAATCCTGACAGTAAGCTCTCCACAGTAGTCACAGGCCACCTCTCGAGGATGTTACCCGCGTAGACAGGCTGAAGCCATTTTCTTTGGATCAATGATCGGTGAAAATTTGGTTCAAATCTGCGACCCCCCCGCACTCCTTCAACGCAAGATCATCTCCAACAGCTTTGTACAGAAATCCCGGAGAATATTTTTTCGAGCCTGAATAAACCAGTGCTGCTACAGTATTACACTTTACTGTCGTTCTCTTGGCATTTTGTCCCTTTGTTGCTGCTGGTGATTACTGCTAACAGTTTTATGGCTGCTACCTCTACAACAACGAAGAGTGCTGCGGCAGCCGCCACCACCGCCACTACCACCGAATCGTACCGAATCTATTTCCTGCCTTGTGCGCCGGGCCTGTGGAGGTTCACGTCAAGCCTCAGCGGCTCGACGGGGAGCCCACCGGGCGCTTGCGCCTGGAGGTCGGCTGCTGCAGATGAGGATTTGCTCAAACACGGGGTATAACCTTCAGAAGCCTTGGTATGTGTTGGATTTTAAGAGGGTCGTGGGGTCCCACTAGAGATTGAAAAAGGGTTAGTTATTGCTTCAGCATTCTGAAGAGATTTAATGAGGCTTACGGGGGATGTCGACAGGGATTTTGAGATCTAGGGCTTTTCGGACTTGTGCGGTCCATGATGGGAGGTTAACAAGATTTTGCAGGTTTTGATAGATGTGACGTCAGCGAGGATAGGGTTCAGGATTTGGGCGCTTTGTCAAAACTGTGGGTCTATATTTGGCCTTGGGGAAGTCATGTTTTATGAGATTCGTGGTCCGCGTTTTATGACAAGAAGTGCGGTATCAGATCATATCCCAACCCAGAGGACGATCCCACTGTGTGTACATATATATATATACACACAGACATAGACACATTAATGTATATAGTTAAGTGTGTATATATATATATGTATCATATCATCGTGTGCTCCGCGTGTGAGGCTTTCCAAGGAGATACACGATTTTTCCGGAAAATGCTTAGATTTATCGGAGGTTTTTCAGTGTTCGGAGATTTGCCTCAGGACAAAGGGCAGCCCGTGCGGAGCAAAAACACATCCGGCCTGGTCGTTCTTTTTTTTCCCTCTCGGCGTGCTCTGTTTTCGCTTCCACTGGCAAATCTGATAGAGCATGTGAAGCAAAAAACAGAAGACAACTCTACCTCTATAAATAAGCCTTCAACGACTAACTCTCTGCACCGTCTACAGACGGCCTCAGAAAATCTTCCGAACTTTTGATACGTTATGTAAAACTCATGAATCCTCTCTGAACCTTCTATAGACCTTCTATAACTGCTGCAAACCCTCTATAACTTATCTTAACTCACAAAACCCAGAGCATAGGACCACTGCGGAGGGCCACTTATCACTCATACCGATACCGTGTATATATATATATATACATATTTATGTATGTGTGTATACATACCGGTGGAAATACATATGCACTTGCTTCTTAACCTTCTTCACAAAAAAGATGGCACAACCTGGGCTGCAGTGTGGTTCAGAGTCGGGGTAAGGGATGGAGGATGATTTGACGACTTCTAGGCTGAGGATGCAAGGGTTTAGCAAGAACGATTTAGGGTTTTGGGTTTAGGATCCAGGGTTGAGGACTCCTGCTTGGGGGCATTTAGGCGTCAGCTTTTTGGTAGCAGCATGTAGGTGTTATTGGAAGATGATATGGCTGCCAAGCGGAGTTCCAGCAAGAAGGAGGCTTCTCAGCTTTTTGCAGATCTGGGTGGAAGCTCGAAGTATGGCAGGATGGCTAGTGTTCCACGGGAGGAGTATCCTGATGTGTGTTGTTTTTGTTGTTGGCATCTAGCTGTATTTGCAGATAAAGATATTCAGGAAGACCCATCAAGACAGCTTCATTTGCAAAATAAGGATCCCATGACCAGTGCCAATTCGCTCAAATAGGTTTCCAGCGAGAGTGACGCGCAGATGATCGGCAGGTGCTCGCAGGAGCCTGAGCAGGGTTTGTCAGGGGTTTGACTACCCTTCGGCCATGGAGATTTGATTTTTCTAGGGCCCCCGAACCTACCCTAGTAGGTAGGTAAAAACTGCACAGCTGCGAAGAAGCTTGCTTTGTGCTTGGGCATTATGCTTTGACCCCAAATGCGGGAGATTGCAGCTGCTAAGATTAAAGCCCCATATTCCCCAAGTTTCCATTTGAGTCTCCATTTCATTTTCCATTTTATTTTCCATTTGATTCTCCATGATAGGGGGATGATGGTAAGTTCCTTTCTATCTAGGGAGGGGCTTTTAAGACTTGGATGTCAGGGAGTAATTTGGGAATTTCCCAAAATGAGGGGTAACTTTTTGGGGTCCATATATTACGGATTTCAATACTTTGGGGTCTATATTGGGGTCCGCTAATTTTTGGGAAACTGTCATTTCTGAAAACTTGGGCTCCCTCCAGGCATTTGATCTTTCATGTCTCTGAACCCAGAGTCGCTGGGCTTGGTGTCAGGTCAATGGAAAAGTATGCTGCCTGACCAACTTTGGTCTGGCAATGTCAGTCTAAGGCATAATGACGGGGCCGGTTGTGCAGTTAGATACTGGAAATCCATGGTTCCAATTGCAAAGACCCTGGTCCATAATGCCCTACACCCTAAACCCTTAAACCAAACCCTAAACCATGGTTCCTGTTGCACAGACCATGCTCCCCTGTTGCAAAGACACTGTTCCATAATTCTTTTCAGGCTCTATCTGAAGCCGGAGTGCCAAGGTGCAATCTAACTCGGGCGCCAAACCCGGATGGATCAGAGAGTCGAGTTGTGGTGGAATGGTACTATGGTGAGGCTGACCTGGGTCTTGTTGGTCATTGGATTGCGGATTATATTATAATGTACTAGAATATACTATAACAATATATTATAATATTCTTTATTATACTATAATATACAGAGTGTGCAAGGGTGCACTAAGATGCTTCAGGCGGCATTTCGATGTGTGTATATGTGTGTGTGTGTGCAGTAAGTATGGTCATGTGCTATCAGTGATGACTTGTTTTGCCAAATTCGACATGATGCAAATACACTGTAAAACCGGCACTTCCTTGGTTGCCGAGGGGCCCCTAAAATGGTGCAAAGTTGAAGCTTGCCGCGTGCAAGAGCAGTCTCCGCTCCGAAAGTGAAAAGTTTGAATAGTTGCAAGCTTCCGGATAATGACCAGCAATCGCAACAGACGGGCAGGTCGTGAATGGCATTGTGCCGAGACACTTCGAGATGTCCAAGGCGGGCATGCAAGAGCTGTTTTGCAGCAATTTCATGTGAGTTGTTATTGCCAAGCAAGACAAGTGGACCTTCATCAAAGGCAGCCTCAAACGCCAAAGACCCAAGCCGTGTTTTCAGTCAGGATTCAGAAGCTTGAAGGTGACTGCTTGCCAAATCACCATTTGCAACCCCAACCAAAGCCACCCGGCATCACCCGGCTTTTTCGAGAGGCCCAGTCAGGCCCGTTTCGGCCGACCCAGTCTTCCACCTTTGCTGGGATGCAGGAGGTTTGAACTCCGAACTAGAGAAGCGAGGGGGACTTTTGCCTCACCTCGGTTTGAACTCCCCAAACTGCAAGCCAAACACGAAAGAACGCAACAGCCGCCTGTTATTGTATTGTGCTCTTGCTCAGATCACCGCAGATGAGAGCGCCAGTGCCAACGTACTGGCCAGCGACCCAGATGAGGGTCGGCGGTGTTTTGTTGCAGGTCCCCATCGTTGAACGTTTCCCAAGCTGCATCTAGCTGAATCTAGTTTTGCTTGGTAGCATTGTTGTAAGAGAGCGTTGAGTGCTGACACCTGGAGTAGATTAGCTTGTGACCTCCCAAGTTTTGGGTTGCAGCCAATGTCGGCATTCTACCATGGGCGGAGTGATGCAGGTGTGGGTTTGCTAGTGCTCAGGGTTAAGGGTTTAGGACCATTCCCTGGGGAGAGGCCCAGCTGCTCAGCTCTGCTCGTACCAAGGAGATCTTGCTCCGAGGCGAGCTGATGAAACCAGGCTCCTACTGGTCGGGGTCCAAGATGTGAACAAGCGACCACAATAATTGAAGGAAGAGTTATGCACATGGAACATGAAATGGAATTTCTTCTTTAGGGCTTGGGGTCTACCGCAGAAAACTTGGCACGTATAACCACTCATTCTAGCACCGATGTTAGTTGGCGAAGATCAAGGCCTGTAGTTTCTCATTAGGAGTGCCAAACACTATCAGGCGACAGGGTTGTAGTCTTGAAGGGGCTTCATTCTGACGTGAGGCGATCCCAAAAGAAACTTGCAAAGTCACAAGAGCCGCGAGATTGCAGAATGGTGGGCAAGGATCCCTCCAGCTGTGAGCGAAGTCAACCCCAACTAATGCTACCCTTGGCGCCTGGCAAAGTGTATGGGTGGTTGTAGGCAGAGGGTTCCGGATTTGCAACCCTAAGCCCTATCACTCAAGGAGCCTTACATGCCCTGCTACTGCGGGGAGTGCTACGTTAGCAGCTGAAATAAGCTTACATCAGGGATCTGGTTTTTCCTTGGGGTAAAGATGTGGGCCAACAGTGGTTCGCGATGCTATAAGTGGCAAAATGCCAGAGTAGCAACCTATTGCAGCTGTTCTTGTGCGTGCTCTTTGTCCTTTCCACCATTATTCTCTACCAGCATTGTTATCCGCCATCATCGTCTCACATTCGCCAGGCCATCTATGTGCTTTGTGCTAGCCTCATCACCATCGATATCAGACAAAGCCATCGGTGGGCAGTCCTTGCCCTGGGCTATGGCATGAGCACAGACTTGGGGCTGCCACAATGTGGTGCCAAAGCTTCAGAGACCTTCGCCCCTTGTCCAAA
>CAJNIZ010008958.1:0-53516 GCA_905231905.1 Symbiodinium pilosum
AGGGTTCTGTGTCTGTTGACTGGTTTAGGGGTAACAGTTTGTGGGTTTTGCGGTGTACCTGGAATCCCCGTTTCATGGCGGGATGTGGGGCTTAGGGCTTTTTAGGGTATAGGGATTTGGGGCATCTAGGACTTGGGTTTACGGGACCCTCAGCCCTAAACTTTGTTTAGAGTTAGGGTTTGGGGGTTTCGGGGTGAAAGGTTCAACTTTCGTGGCCCAGAGTTTAGGGTTGAGGGGTTAGGGCATTTTGCCACTCAAGAGTCAGGACCGACTTGCTTCTACTTGCGTACCTTGGAGTTTCAATACACAGCGAGACCTTCTCTGCATAGCTATATACTATAGTCTCTTATTGTAGGTCCCCCCGAAAAACGGACCCCTAGCTTTGGGAGAGTGACTCCCGTAAGAGGCCTTTTCGAGCATTCCTAATAGAACAGGGAGGCAGCAGGTGAGGATGCGCTGCTGAAACGAAAATCTCCAAACCCTCAGCCCCCAAGGCTTTAAAACATACTTTAAGCCCCGAACTTCCTGTACATCCCTGACCGGCAGAACTGCGCCAGCCCTAGACCCTAAATTGCAAACCCTAAACTCCAAACCCTAAACTCTGAACCTAAACTCTAAGCCCTTTGTTGCGTGGGTGTGTCTGCAGGCGGAGCAAGTCGAGCTGACGAGGATAACAGGAGAGGCTGTTGCCTGGCCTGCGTTTAGTTTGGGGTTTAGGGTTTGGGATTTAGGGTTGAGATTTGAGGTTATGTAGGGTGAAATTAGGGTTGAATATGGGCTTGGGGAATATCAACCCCCAATAGTGGGGGAATCACATGGAGAAAAGGAAAATCGGGCGGAAACTATAGTATAAGTTACTTCAAATGGAGAGTAGTTCCTTTTCATGGGGGGAGTGCCCCTAATTTTTAGACCCCCTCCCACCCCCCATATGTACCCTTTTGTAAGATTTATTTTCTCCTTATAAAGATCCTATTTGGGCAGGGCTTGGAATGTAATGCTGACTGGTGCTTAAATGGGGACCGAGGAATCAAGATACCGATAAGAACATGGGATAGCCCGCTGTTTAGAGAGTCGGGTTTAGGGCTCAATGGTGCACCCTAAACCCTCAACCCAAAAGGGCGTCATGGTGCTTCAAGCGGAGCGAATCCCCATGGCCATCCTCAACCGCGCGGCTTTCATTGTTCAAGTGGCTTTTCCCGATGCCCTGACAGGAGATAGATTTGGTGGAGCACTGCCTGTTCAAGCCGAAAGAGAGGTGCTCGGTTGAGCAACCGATCACGCAAGCTATGGCAACAATCCGTTGATCTGAAGAGGGCATGCTCGTGGTGCAAGCTCGTGGGGCCCGGCATTTTTTGCTGCGGATGCCTGAGCCTCGGTGGGAGGCACGCGCAAGTAGGAGACGCTGGTACCTGGCACGTCATGCTCAGGGTGACAGCTGTCCAGAATGCAAGGAATTCAAATAGAACTCTTTAAAGGGGGATATAGGGGTAATATAGGGATATATAGGGTTGAGGGTTTAGGGTTCCTTTATATTATTTGGGGGTATGGGATTCCGTATACTTGTGGTTTAAAAAGGATCCGTTTTTCTTGCTGTGGTATTATGGGCTGTTTTAGGAAAACGGTTTTATTGCTGTGGGCTTTGGGTGAAGCTCAGGTTATCCCGCTTTTCCCACAGATTGGAAATCATGGGTTGAAGCTGGGGCCACCATAGGATAATCATCATCCCTGGGGTCACACTTATCTTAAACCCTCAGCCCTAAACCCTTTTGAGATTTTGAAATTTCAGATTAAGGAACCCTTTTGAGATTTTGAAATTTCAGACTAAGGAACCCTTTTGAGATTTTGAAATTTCAGATTAAGGAACCCTTTTGAGATTTTGAAATTTTAGATTAAGGAACCCTTTTGAGATTTTGAAATTTCAGATTAAGGAACCCTTTTGAGATTTCGAAATTTCAGATTAAGGAACCCTTTTGAGATTTTGACATTTCAGCTTAAGGAACCCTTTTGAGATTTTGAAATTTCAGATTAAGGAAATTTGGGGACCCTACTAAGTAATGGCAGCAAACCCTTCACTAGGAATTCGTGCCTGGCCCTAAGCCCTAAACCCTAAGATTAAGCCTGCCAGGTGTGGGGGGCTCTGAGACGGTTGTAGGGGTTGTGGTGGACAGCGCTTCCCTCACAGCATGCAAATGATTCAGATAGTTGAGGATTTGGGGTTTAGGGTGTAGGGCTTAGGGTTTAGGGTTTCGTTTCGGGTCTTCGCAATTGGTCTCTCTTGATTTAGGAGATAGTTGGGACGATGACAAGTCAAGAAATCGAGAGATACTGCTTAGGTGGACCCCCACCCCCCACCCAACAAAAGTGACTGCAATGGATAATAGTGACTATATCAGATTACAGGGCGGCGGATCCTCCTAAGATCTTGCCATGCCATGGCTTGGCACGAGTCCACTAATAAGGGGATTTTGGACCCCAACCCCCCAAATTCGGACCCCATGACTATCATATGATGGTTGTAGGGTCCTAGTTTGGGGGGTTGGGGTTACCAAAATCCCCTTCTTATCAACAATGCATGCATGGAAGGCCCAAGCAAGTGCGACTAAACTTCCACGCAAGGAGAATTGAAGGAGCACTCTACACGCTCAACCCTACAGAAGCCCACAGCAAGCTTCAAACATTGCAATCCCATGCAACGGCTGGAGCTGAATTTCGTGGTGGCCAAAAAATATTAGCATGCAGTTTCCCTGTGAAGGAACCTGTCTTTGGGGGAGAGGGCGGCGCGGGGCATGCATGGAGATTCAGAGATTGATCGAAAGCTCCCTGAAATTGTGCTTCGTTGTTCTTCAGGGAAGTATTTGAAGGGTACATACAACAGGCACGCACCCCTGTTGTGTAGATATCTTGAACCCTAGACTCTCAACACAAAGGTTGATGACGCCCTCAAAGTTTCACTGACCGCGAAGGCCGCTGATGTTGTGCTTCGGAAATACGGTTTACGGCTACCTAGACAGTCACTAGAGCATTTCCCCCCATCTTCAACTACGTTGGGCTTAATATTATGGGTAGCCAGACTTTCTAGGTCGGGTTTGCGTCATGGGAAAGTTTTGCCTTCATGGTTGAGAGGGTCATGGGAAAGCTTTGCCTTCCAGATAATTTGAAGCGTTTAGGGGCCAGGGGCTCCGGTATAGGTTTTGAGCTGGTACACTTCATTATCACCAGCATAGGAGACATTGGTTCCGTGAGGGAAATTCAAGCTTCGAGGGCCAAGGAAGTCAGCCAGCAGATCATGGATGAGCCTGCTCAGAACTCTGGTGAGCGACTCTGACGGGGTTGTTGCCACTTCACAGAGGTGGTAGTTCTCCAGCCCCAAACCCGAAGAACCCAATGTACCTCTGGCTATAAAGGAATCACAAAATCGGAATTTGCTATCATCGGAGACTATATCACTGGGGATTAAAGGAATAGAAGAATCGAAGTTGCAATCATTGAAGGCGAAATACGGATACTGTTGACGACCATCAGGATCCATCCTTAATTCCTTGCAACCAGAGGTAAGCCAAGGAAGGTTCAACTTAGGCATCATTCTTGAGCTGAAAGTCCATAGGTGAGCATTCGTTTTGAGTATTGAGACAGCCCTGAACGCTAAACCCTAGGGTCTGCAGGTGCAGGCGCTGCAACATAACGATTGGGATTAGAATGCAAGCCCATAAGCTTACGGCTAAGGGTTACATCCTTCGACGCGAGTATAATCCTAAGGGTCCATGGACCAAATATAGGGCTTAATAGGGTTTCAGGGCCCAAATGCCATAAATAGTCAGGTATTTTGGCGCTAAAGCCCTATTATTTGGGTCCTTGGACCCTTTGGGTAAATACGCGCTCCTGACCAATGTGATTGTCCCAGTGCAATTGCTGCAAAAGACTGCCTGCGCTGCCTACCCCAGGCTACTGAATTCAACCTAGACCAATTGGGAGTTTCCCAAAATTTGTTGGGGGTCCATACTACAAGGCTTATCGTACTTTTGAATGGGTTGCTGTTAGGAACTTCAATTAAGTTACCATAATGGGTATATGTAGTAATTGTTATGGTTTCCCCATCTAAACCCTAAACCCCAAACCCTAATAGCAACTTAAATTTGGCTCCTTAACCGCAACCCAGTCAACCTAGTCCCTGGACGTCGAACCCTTGCTCCACCACTGACGCCCCACACTATGAAAGCACGTATACGGCTGCGGCTTTGATTCGGTGAATCCATCCAGCAATCCTTAAGAAGATTCCTGTGCAACTATCGCCTTGCTTCGAGGGTCTAGGATTTAGGGTTATTTGCGAATAGCTCATTGAACCCCCGACATACTTGAAAACCCTGAACTCCATAAGTCTTTAACGCTTGAATCACTGAAAGTTCGATTTAAATCTCAACGATAATCTGGGCTCGAAAAAGCTGAGCCATTGTGTCAGGGGACAGTACCCCATCCAGCCTGACCCTGTATACCGGAGCACGCCGAATTAGGGTATTGCAGCATGCTTGCGGTCATGCATGGTGTATCCATTCCAGCCCAATTGCAACTGGCACTGGCGCTTACAAGTGGGTTACAATCTGAATCCAGTAGACTCATGGCCGCATGTAGCATGTTCCACCCTAATGCCTAAACCCAAGCCTAAACTCTACACCCTAAACTCTAAACCCCAATCCCTAAAAACCCCCAAAACCCATAATCTCCTAATCCTTCTGCAAGCATGAAGAGCAGGTTGCCGGAATGGCAAGCTGTTCGGATCAGAGCCTCGGATGTGTTAAAGCTTTCTCCCCCTGGCAGTGGCCCCCTGATAAGACTACGTAACTGGGGCAAATAGGAAATTTAAGTGGTAGTAAGCTACCTTCCCTTAAACAGATGGATGTATATGTATATATGTATTTATATAAAAAATATATTACACTAGTAGCCCGCGCGGTTTACGGTTGAACGCTTAGGGGTTGGGGTACTAGTACCCCCCCCCCCCAAGAGCATCATTTCCCAAAATACTATGATATGATGATGGTAAGTTGGGAAGTCTTCTTTCTATGAGGGACACTAGAAGTTCGAGCAGGTGGTACTTATTAGGGGGGAAAGGTCTGCTTTTGTGGGCTTAAAGGTGCAAACTATAAGTACCAAAATCCGGCAATGTGGTTTATGTAGAAGATTATTTTGTTTGGCAAGACATGTCAAATTAAATAAGGTACGGGTATATCGGGTTGAGGGTCTACGCGGCTAAGCTTTAATGATATGGGGGATTAGGCTAGGATGTCTGATTTAGTGCATAGGGCTCCGTTTTCAGAATTTAGACTTTGGGAGAAGAATAAAGGGCGAGCTATTCAAAAAGTAGGGCCTCCTTTTTCGGGGTTCCGAATCATATGTGTTATTGCATACTGGGAACTAGATTGAGTATTGCCTGCCGGAAACTCCCCAGTTCTCTGTCAGCTCTGCGGTTGTGTAAGGTATCTGGACTTGCAGGGCTTCTTTTTTTCGCGCGATTTGATGATGATTTGCTGCATGCGATTGACTTAGCACATCTAAAGGGCTCACCCCTGAACCCTACCCACCTACCCAGAACTACACCCGACAGCTATTTACACCGTTGCTTGGAGCTACTATGCAAGCCTATAAAGGGTTATGTAGAGCGTGAGCTATTTGTTCCAAAAACGCAGAAATCGGGGGTTCACCAGTCGGGGGTTAGCATGGTGCAAAGGACCGCGAAACTAGCTCCAAACCAAACTGTACCGTAGAGATCCATTCTGAACGCCGTCTAGAAGCCCCCTAGGCCCAAGGCCCCCTGGAGACCCCCTGCAGGCCCCACCTGCGGCGGGCCCGTTGTACAAATTTTAATCCAGAAGTCAAAAGGTGGGAATCAAGAGCTTCAGCCGCAAACCCGTTAAGGAATAAAGTTGGGTGGATGCCTGCGTAAGCAGGGGGTGGGAAGAATAAGCCAACACAGTGATTCTGGGTTTGTTGGGCATGAGAGATGTAGCCCCCCCCCGCCCCCCACAGTCTTGGGTTCCAGGGCGCCATCTCTGCATATGACCTCCAGCCAAATAAAAACCGTGAACCGTAATGCCTAAAACCTGAACTCCTGGAGTAAGTCTTTGGGTCCAGGGTTGGGCTCTATGCAGCGTTCAGGGTCCAGGATTTCGAGCAGCTGGAGGAGGAGGGGTAACCCTTGCTGCTTTTTTTGCGGTTTAGCGTCTAGGGTTTAGGTGTATTGCTTCCTAGACCCTGAAGTGCAAACATTACCCGTAGCAGCGTGCGGAAAAACTTGCTGCTACTGCTAATTAGTGAGGATCGCGTGAATGGATCCTCATAGTGGCCCATGTATAATACCCAATAACATAGTAGTTTCCATGTCTTGTCCGGTCCCTCATTTCTTGCTAAGCATAGGAAAGACAAATCAGAACTTGAAGCCCTACATCCCTATAACCCCCTCCCCCACTGTCCCTGTCAGCTTCCATGTTTGTATCCAGTTGACGGATTCTCCATTATTGGCGTCATTTTACTAACCCAACACAACCCCAAATGATCCAACAAAACCCCATAAAATCCCTGCAAAAACTCTCCCTCAACCCTAAACCCTAAACCTACTTACAAAAGCAAGGCCTGAGACTAGAGCGACCTTCCTCAAAAAGTTTGCCTTCTCCATGGCGACAATCCCGCCAGAGAGGTCCAGCGGCCTTCTGAGCTCATTTTGTTGATTTTCGCCTTTATAGGGTTTATAGGGTAGATATTGGCGTATACTGGATAATGAAAAAGAGAACGGAAACTACTATTTAGAGTTTAGGGTTTAGGGTTTACAAGCCTAGGCTCTGGACTTAGGATTAGCTCGGTAGTGATGTCATGCAGGGTTTAGGGTCTAAGGTTTAGAGCTTCATTAGTCAGGGTACAGTGCAAGAATAGCAGGAGGTGAACTCAGGGGAGTGCCCCAAAGTGACCACTACGCCGGCAGGAGAGACCTCCTCAATTCCATGGCATTTCCTGTAGAACCCTAAGAACCCTTCGGCCTGCACCCTGCGCCCTAGACTCTAAACCCTAAGTCTTAAACGTTTAGAGTTTAGGGTTCAGGGTCCATTCCTGAATATGAACCTCACCCATGAAATTGTAGATGGGGATTCTTCTACGAGGGGAAGATTTTTCAGCACAAGCGAGTCCTTGGCTCCGAAAGAAGTCTGCAGCCAGCATGCAGCGCTCCCCTCCACCAGTTATGGAAACTGCCCATAGCATCGATACCTACGGGAGAACTTTCACCAGCGAAGAGCCTAAGCGTAGCCCTTCTTGACAAGGACACAGTGTTGATACCAACCTGAACTTGAACCAATGAGTGAAGTTACACTGCGGATCTTGCTTAGGTGCCACTATGGGCTATTAGACCCTAAAATTCCCTATTAGGACCCTATTAAGGGCAGATTAAGGGACCCTTAAGGTCTAATAGCCCATAGTGGTGCTATCCAGTCTAGGATGGATTCGCAGAGAGCCCCATACACCTCGACCGAGATTAAGCTAAAGCCCAAAGCTCCAATGCATGCCCCCATCCTGGACTCTCTGTAGGGGCCCAAATGCTTGCCAATGTTTGTTTTAAGGTTTTTTTTGAGGTGCGCTACACCAAAAGTATGCAAGGAATCTGTAACCACAATAGTGGTAGTTCTTCAAGGCTGAAAGTCAGAGACTGAAGCCTTACTCCAAAGCTCATTCGCCTGACTCGCAAGCTGAATCTCTTCCGTTCCTTCAGGGACAGGTGGGTGCATTACATGGGCCATGATGAAACCGCGCATGAAAATGCATCTTGTTGTGTTAGTGTAGGTTTGAGTCTTTGTAGCAGAGCCATGTTCTCTGCAGCCCATTATTTTTGTGCTACACTGTAATCCTTTCCAACGTCCACACCTCCAAGGACCCTGGGGTTGGGTGATGAAGGGGTTATATACGGGTTATATAGGGAGAATGGAAAAGAAAATGGAAACTACTATTTAGGGTTTCAGGTATAGGGGTTTGCGTCTCCCTTAAGTAGATAGAATATGGGGTAAACCCTGAACCCTGAACCCACTGTAACTCCAGGGTTTCGCGGCCCTCCAAAGTCCTGCCCTAGGCCTTTGGTGATGTGGATAGAACCTCCTAAGCTCCGTGCGCGGTTTAGGGTTTAGGGTTTGGGGTTTAGGGTTTAGGGTTTGGGGTTTAGGGTTTAGGGTTGAAGATTTAGGGTTTAGGGGTTTTTCATATTTACTAAACGTTTAGGCGACAAAAATCTAGCCCAGTCATTCCCAGTACTAACCCATCTACTGAAGTTCTGACTCTCCGAGTACCCCTAAACCCTTTAAACCTAAGCCTGAAACAATAATTATAGTCGTTCCCATTTTCCGTTCCATTTTTGCAATTCCTCTCTAGGACCCCTACCGGCCCTTAAGCCCACCGTTAAAAAGTCCTGCAACCCTGACCCCCATGCGTTTAAACCTGTCCCTCAACCCCCAACCCCAAGACTTAAACCTCCAGGCTAAAGGCCATAAACCCCTAATCCTAACTCTCGTAATACGGTAACTCCAACCCCCAATATTAGGACCCTATGACTGCTATAGGGTCCTTTTTTTGGGGGTTGGGGTTACCAAAACCCTTCTATTATCTTGAACCTGCAGGGTATAAAGTCCTTAAACCCTAAAACTCTCAAACCGGAAGGCTAAAGTCCATTCGAGAGCTTGGCTCTTCCCTCCAGCAGCCCTTGGCGCAAGTCACGGACCTTAAATGTCACATGCCAGCTTCAGTTGGGGAACGTGGTTAGGTTTAGGGTTTCAGGGCTGGGGGTTGAAGATTCTAGGGATCTAGGGTTCCGGAAGGTGTAGAACCCAGAGCTCGGGGTAAGTAAGCTTCAGAAGGCCGTAATATCCGGTACCATTTACCATGATCCATCCCTAAACCCTACTCCCTAAACCGCGTGGATCCCACCATGCCGTATGAACCGGACGCCGTAAGCCCATCCAATATTTGGCCAGTCCTTGAACCAGGGTAATGGCGGGTTATGGAACACTCATCTGCCACTATGGGCTATTAGACCTTAAGGATACTTTAATCTACCCTTAATAGAGTCCTAATAGGGAATTTTAGGGTCTAATAGCCCATAGTGGCGGGGGGCGCAGAACTTAATAGCAAGAAAGCCACGTTTGGGATCACACGCTGTGGCTTCCTTGCATCCAAGGTTCGGCAGAGTCTGAATCAACCGGCTTCGCGTCTGGCTCTTAGGTCAACTCAGCCGGGCTTTGTGGGAAGTGTGGGGGGGTGGTACCACTATGGGCTATTAGACCTTAAGGGTACCATAATCTACCCTTAATAGGGTCCTAATAGGGAATCTTAGGGTCTAATAGCCCACAGTGGTAAAGAACCTGGGAACTGCTGTAGATTTTTGGGTTCGGGTGTAGGATTCAAGGCTTCTGGGGTTTGGGACTGCGGGTTCGCGTTTACTAATTGAGAATGAGATCAGTAGATCCCTACGGGTTTCTCGAAGCTCTGTCTGTTGTTCCGTGTTTTTGGGATGGATCCTGTTATTTGCTTTATGAACTAGCCATGCAGTTCCCACAGCCTTGATTCCTTTCTGAAACTGCTAGGTTGCTGTTAAGGAACTTAGTTTAAATCACTATATCGGGGAAACCCTACTATCTAAAGACATACATATATATATATATGTATATCCATTATGGTAGCTTAATTTAAGTTCCTTAGCGGCAACCCAGTTAAAATGTTGGGTGTTAAGATGCAAGGCTCCATGCCTGGGTAGGGAATGGCTCTTGAGTCACATAGGAATAGAGGTCACGGGCCCTTGCTCTGTACTTCAAATGCGACCCCCTGTCATGCTACAGTAGGCTCACACGTATATGAGAGCCAACCCAGGAATGTTTGCTTTGTTGATCTGGCTTCACCAATTAGTCCCCCCTTGAGTAGATAGAGTATGGGGTATATGGGGATCTCACTATAATATACCCAAAGCCATATTCTATCTAAACGCAAGTGCTCCCAAAGGCTGTCTCTACGGCCCATCCTCATCTGACATGGCATCGAGCCTGTATGTCGCACTCGGCCTTCACACGCACATACGCTCCCCCAAGCCAATATGGAAGCCCGAGAGGGGCCCCACCTGGACTACTGCCCTGAAAGCTGGTTTAGGGTTTTGGGTTTTGGGATTAGATTTTAGGGGTGTCGCTTATGGGCCTGCACGTGAGTACTTCATGAGTGCCTGTCCCAGGGGCATCCCGCTCATCGGTCAGATCCAGAATCTAGCGCGACTCGCCAGCATGATTCGGTAGTAGTTAGGGTCCACTACCCAAAAAATCCCTAACACAAAGGACCATTGGATCTTGCGAGCACCAAAACGGGCCCAATCCGGACTCGAAGCTCATTCCCCAACCCACCGTACTAAGCTCCTGCAACCTCCAAATCATCCCTGCCAGCTACCAATCCCAAAGCATACACCTTCATGGTTGATGGACAAGAGAGCCTGCCTGACCCTAAGTGTAGTGTTCTACCAGAATTGTTACGGCTTGTGTATATACAGTCAAGCAGATTTTTTGTCCATCAACGCTAAGACGCGCCCATTTCATGTGCACGCCAGCAACATTGCATCCTGAACCATGGTCACGATTTGTTGTTTGTCTTGGTTGAGATTGAAGGCCTGTGATTTTGTGTCTCAAGTCCTGGGTGAGGCCTTCAGATGTTGGCATCTTGGGCTGGCGATCTTGGGCTTAGCTGTAGACTTAGGGTTTTGAATTGGGGTTTAGTAGGGTTGGGGGTTTACAATTCAGGGTCGAGGGTGTTGTACTCATACATGACAACGCAGCCGGCAAAGGGGCCAAATGTACTTGAGCAGGTCATCTGGTCATAGACTCAACCCTCACACCCCAAAGCCGTGCAAGCTAAAGATGAACCCTTAGTTTGATGGATCTAGCCTTGTACCTCTGGTTGGAGATCCTACGTGGATACATTAAGCCTGTGAACAGGAACTAATTCAGGTACTCAGTAAATCCCGAACTGTATAAATGAAAGCTACATACCCTATGTTTGAAAAGGCAGTTCTGGGCATCCAAAAAAGGGAGTGACGTGAGACCTAGCTCCCACTTGAAATTGCTATATGGATGTCAGGAAAGTTTAAGACCCACTGGGCCGACAATACTCGGAGCTTCATGGGGACTCAGTAAGTAAGTGAATAAACCCTCTAAGCCATATAATTACCCCATTATCCCCATCATCAACATACTTACTAAGTCCCCATGACCCTCCAAGTACTACACCCTAAAGCCTCCAGACAGACCCTACACCCGAATCCCTGTGTGCTCGCGAAACATCCTCAATGGTCATGGAAGCCCAAGTAAACCCCAAGGGTCCATGCATCCAAGTTTTAGGCACCGAAAACCTTCGAAATCATAGTATTTGGGACACCAACCCCGTTTTTTAGGCATTCGGACCCTCTAGGAAAAGCACTATGAAAAGATTCTTGCGAAGGTGGGGGCGGCACACGGTGGTCATCCTTGCAGCACTTCGGCAGGGCATCAATCACCAGATGAAGTAGGGATTATCAGGGGTAATTGGGATAGAAAGGTCCAATAATGGAAAATCAATGAGCCAACTTGAAACTCAAAAATGGAATGGAATCTGGGAAGTAACTGTGGATTATGGCGCGTAGGGTACGAGAAGTGGGGCTTTATTCTGGGTGCTCGATGAGTGTTTCTTCTGCTTCCTTGGAATGTTGAGGAGTAGACATTAGGTGTCCAGTTGGAAGACCATATTCCAAACAACTGTGGGTCAAATGTTTCGATTTACCAGGTTCTTGAAGATGATGCTTTATTTCGAATCTGGGGCTCAGCTGAAAGTTCAAATAAAGCGGTGGATTTCAGGAAGCAAGAAAGAGCTGCGAGGCTTGCTCAGAGATAGAGGCTTTCTCAGAGATGGGTATGCATTTTAGAGGATGGCCGACCAGGACTAAGCAAAGAACCTTTCTGCCTGGTTCAAACCGCTAGGATGTAGGGTTCCAGGGTTTAGCGTTTGAGGACTTTGTGTTTCGATCTATAGTTTGGGGGTGTTGGCTTTGATAGTTGAGGATTGAGTGTGTGTTTTTACAAAAGTCCAGTCCCACGGCAGAAGGAACCGCCTGTGATCGCTTCTCTTCACTGAGCTTTGATCTTCATCCTAAACCCTAAACCCTAAACCCTAAACCCATTCATCCTAAACCCGAAACCCTAAAACTATGCGGTGATTAGCAAGGCGCTGGACAGGCTCCACTTAAGCCTCTCGTCTACAAGGTACATGAGCTACTGTCACTACATGAGCCATAGTCTAAACTCCTAAAAGGGGGTGATATATGGGGATTATATAGGGGACTACTATAGGGTTATTAAGGGGGATACTAGGAGTTCAGACTATAGCTTATATGAGCTACTGTCAGTTTTAGCCTTATCAAGGGACCCTTAACAGTGGACATAGGGATTTCTCTTGTAGTTTAGTATAGTTCCTAATAAGGACCCCATGTCCATTAATCATCTGGGTAATATTGGCTATAGCTCACATAAAACAAGATGTTGTTAATCATCTCTCCCTAAATTGGGGTACCCCAATAGAAGACCCCCAACATACGGCAATCCTTATTAATGTGGAGACTCCCAAATTGGTACCCCTAAATCTAGGAAACCGCCATTTCCAGTTAACGCAAAACCGGCCGTCGGTGTCCATGCAGAAAAGGTTCAAGCCAAGACTTATTGGTGGTCAGTAGGGAATAAATGGATTATGTTCCCTACTATTTTTCCCTTATTCCCTAGTAACCCCAATGTGTACCCTACTACAAGATAGTAGTTTCCATTTTCTTGTCCATTATTCCCTACATAACCCCATTCTATTCCCTTATTGCCTACTAACCCCCAAGTAGGAAGACGTCTCACACGTTCTTGTTGCTAATACGCACGGAAAGGAATACTATTTCTGCAGACCCCGGGGAGAGGTTCATGATATTCAAAGGCACTCTTAAAAACTTGTGGAAATAGTAGGTTCCATATATGGAAGGTCCCCAAAATAGACAGCAACATGCCTAACATGGGCCTGATTACGGGGCCCCACCCATGGAAACCGCCAAATCTTGAGCATGAGTTGCTGAGGTCATCCTGTGTATTGCCTTGCTTTGCTGCCTTTGCAGCTTCTTCGGGCCTAGGCAGATTCGCAGTTTGTACCCTCCCTAATTAAAATGGCATCCCAATTTGGAGGCAATATATTGTGGCCTGTTATGGGGCCCTAAACCCTAAACCCTCAAAACTAACAGAGAAACAAGCAGTAGTCTTTTCAGGGCCTTTGTTGAGGTTCATCGTGGTAGGGCTTGTACACGAGCTTATATAGGATAACATATGAGCTAGAGTCTAAACTCCTGAAAGGGGGTCATACAGGAGTTTATATCGGGAACTACTATTGGGGTTATTATGGGGGATACTGGGAGTTTAGACTATAGCTCATATGCTCCTGGTGGGATGATTCCCCAGCTTGCGATCTTATACTGGGCCCTGCTCCACTAGCCAAGACTGAAGTTGGAATGTCTGAACCCACTGGAGAAACCCTGAACCGTAAACCCAGCAATCCTCAAGTGCATGTCAGAACTGCTGTGTACTCATTTAGGCCCCTTCTGGTGCTAGGGGAGTATTGCCCTAGGGCAACCAGCTTTTGCACCATGCTCAATCGGATTCCCATGCCCATGCGATCTATAAAGATCTGCAGTATCCTAAAGGCACGCAGACTGTAACAGCCTGAAGAACTATCAACAGCGTCCCCTAACAGTCCTTACACCCTTATACCATGATATATGCCAAAAAGACTTATTCGAACTACAGGGGCAGCTACATTACTTTGGGAAGTTCCCATGTTATGAGTTCTGACCTGTAGCAGTCACTGAGCTCGGGGCTGTCCTTTAGAGACTCCCTCCAAGATTCAGACCACAAGGTTTTTATCCGCAGGGTGTAGGCTTTGGGCGGGGTTCAGGGTTACGTCTAAGGTTTACTTAGGATTTGGGGTTAGAAGGGTTGAGGGTCGATCTGTTCTGCACTTCAGGCTAGAGGGCTTTTGGAACCGACCCGCTGATGTGGGGTATGTATCCCAGTCCCCAGATCCACAAGGTGGGACATGTAAGTCCACTTCAAACCCATCTAAGCCGCATCATGATCCCAGCTGTCCCTATCTACCTTAAGGCTCCTACGACTATTTGGGGCTTTCTGGGGGAAGGTTTGGGCTTTGGGGGCTAAGGTTTGGGATCTAATTATAGGGGTCCAAGAGCCTTAGGGTAAGCCTAAATGATCATCAATAACCCTAAGCCCTACCCCCATTGTCCCCATTACTGTAGCAGCCCACTTGCTAAGCCTCGGGACCCGCCCTGCAAGCTCTAAGACGTGGCCCTAGGATCCGCGGGGAAGATTGGGGCTCAGGGTTTTTGGGTTTACGTAGGGTTTAGGGCATAATGGATCCATCGGCTTTTGCCCAGGAAAACCACCGTTTATAGAACCTTCCAGTAGCCGTCTTGTTTGTCTTGCATGACTTCAGGGCCGTGTAGGACCCCCAAATGGTGTTACAGTGGAGGGTCTACGGGGCCTAAGGGCTTCGGACCCTGACAGGGAGTATTCAGCCTGCAACATTTAGTTTGTTGTTGAGCACTCCCCTAAGTTATGCCTTGAAATTACGAGTCACCAAAACCTTCTGTTGACCCTACAGCAACCACGGTCAGCATAACCTTATAGTCCCCCTTAAGTAGATAGAATACGGAATACATGGTGATATTCTTATAATCTCGTATAATTTCGTATTCTATCTGCTTAACAGGGACGATAAACCGACGAGCTGCGCACGCCCAGAACATCCTCGATCATTTGCTGGAAATTTGCGGAGTCAAGGAGTCAAGCTCGATCTTGAGGGGCCCTGAAGCTATGGATCTGGGCTGTTGCAACAGCAGCCCCATGTATGATGAAGCGGGGTTTCTCAAAGTTTTTGCTGTGGACTGGAATGTTTACGATGCACCCCCCGCCTCATCCATTTGGGTAGTTCCCAAAACTAGGGTTCCATTTTGGTACCCCTAAATAAACAGTAGGTGCCGTAATACAATATGCCATAATTTTGAGAACAACCCGTTTTGTAAGCCTCAGATATTCCCAGGACCCTGTAAGCCCTCCTTCCAAAGAAACGTCCACGCCCGTCAGGTCATTCCTCTTTACTGTAACAGTTCCTTTGAGGAGGGTTCCTGTTGGGTGGAGTGACCCAACATACCCCAACATCAGACATCACTCAAACTCATAGCTTGGATGTTGGCCGGTGAAGCCCTCAAATCCTACCCCCCCCCCGCCGACCCCTATGATTTCATGACAACATGATAATATGGTATCACTGGACATTGGGAAGATTCCTTGACCTATATTCTTTGAACTCAGCCACGAACAGTGAGGCTGATGACACAGTATGCCAACCACAACCCAAACCCTAAAACCGAGGGGCAAAAACTAAACCCAAAGTCTGAATCTCAAAGCCTTAAAACTCCTGCTTCAGCCGTTCAAGCGCACGAACTCTACCCTTTTGCAAACAAGCTCTGAATCCCATGAGTGATATAATATACATAGACCCTAAACCCCAAACCCTGTAAACCCAAACCCTGAAACCCAAACCCTAAAACCCCAAACCCTATCAACCCTAAACCCCAACCCCTAAACCCTAAGCCCCGCAGCTCTTACGGCTCTAGGTGGACCATGGGGCTCCATCCCCAGTCTGCCCTTTGTACACTTGAGAGGCTCTCGGTAGTGGTAGGAGGCCGGCTAAGCTGGAGGTTCCCACCATGCTCCTTGGGCAGAATGAGGGTTCAGGGTTTGGGTTTTTTAGGGTTTTGGGTCTGAGGTTTAGGGTTTAGGGTTTGGGGTTGAAGGGTTTAGTTTAGGGTTTCAGGGCTGAGGGTTAAGGGTTTGGGGCTTAGGGTAACGGTCGGGGGTTTGTACTTTAGGGTTCTTTGCTAGAGTGTCCTCCCGCTCCCAGATATGGTAGGTTGTCAGAAGTGCGATCCCGTTTTGGGGCCATAGATATAAGGTCCAGGATGCTGTATAGCAAGGGTCTATCATGCTGACGACCCTTTGTAGGTATGGGCTGAAGCTGTATATATCGGATCCTTTTAGTTCTCGCAAGCTGAAGCCTAAACCCTAAACCCTTAGAGGGCTTGGCGGAACTCTGGCCCATAAAGGTGGTTGAAGGAAATCTGCACAATTTGGTTGTACACTCCCCCAAACTAACATGGAAACCCATGTAGCCCCATTTTAGAGGGACTGTAGCCTTTATAGGGCCCCTTTTGGGTTTCCATGTTAGTTTCCAGGAGTGTAGTTCCTGGAGTAAAAGGTCTATGAGGTGGGGCAAGGCTGTATCCGTCCGCATTCCACAGTATCTAGGTTCTGGGTATTGGTTCCCAGTACAGTTGAGATGGTCCAGGGAGTGGGAAGGTGCATTGCAAGAATCCATCATACTCAACACTCCCCTGCCCCATGACCATGAACCCTAATCGCCTTCAACCCTCCTGTACATATCATTGATCCTAGGATGGGATGGTTTGTCTCGGCTAGTAGCTGTTGCTCCAGGGTTGATTGGGGCCCCATTTCTAGGAGGTAGCGGCTATAGTTGTCTCAGGGTATGTCTCTAACGGGGCCCTTTGTCGAACATACCGATGTGACAAGCAGATAAGTCATGCCTCAAGCCCCGATGAGGTGTAAAGCAGACGTTGGGGCTGGAACCCCGTTGTTGACTGTATTATACTGTTGAGGGATGAAATCTTGCACCACCTGGGGGCCCTAAATGATTCTAATTCCTAAGTCTTTAGGGACTTAAGGTGGTGCAAGATTTCCTCCATCAACAGTATTGCCTCTTGACCATGGTAGTCCTATAGTCCCCCTTAAGTAGATAGAATATTATGGCTTTGGGTAGGTTATACTAAGATCCACATATATCCCATATTCGATCTACTTAAGGGGGACTATAAGCCTAAACTCCTTGCCTTTCGACTGAGGTTTAAGGGAGCAAAGAAGGCCACGGTGGCCGACATGTGCGGCCCGTCCGTGCTCCGGAGTACATTAGCCCCCGGCTCAGTTGCTTTTTGCGGAAGCTACTTGAATGGTCAGGGGGCACTTGCTAAGTTCCCCTGACATTCAAGCAAGGGATCAAAGATGTGGTTGTCAAAGGCTGGAAAAACGCATAATTAGTGGCTTTATACCGTATCGGTGCTCAGTATGTGGAGTAGGCAGCACTCCTGGATGAGAAGGTCTCGTGCTCTTTGGGTGACCGGCCGACTTCTCACACTTCTAGGTCTTAGGGTCTTAAGCCGGCTATCGTCAGAGACCTAGATTCAAGAGACATATTCTTTACACTGATTGTGAGAAATTGCCGGGGCAAGCGCGTAGCATGCCTTGTTTTCCAAACATTTTCAGCTATGACATGGTACTGTAGTTCGCATAGTTAGGGCGTCCCTGGTATAATGATAGCCTCCCAAGTATGCTAATCCTTCTTAATCATGATGACTCCCTACCCGGGCCTCTAGTTTAGAGAAAACCCGTGCGTAGCCATTCAGACATCCAACCAAGAAGCAGAAGGCAAACAGAACGCTCGAAGCACAAATTTGGCTCAGGTCAATGGAAACAAAGGCCATGCCGATGACGAGTTCGATGATTGCGTGCCTTCGGCGCTGACCCACATTAAAAGATTATGTGAGCTATAGCAAAAGTCTAAACTCCTTAAGGGGATGACAGGGGTTTATAAAGGGGAGTATGATACGGGTTATTGAAAGCATTTATAGCTCATGTAGCTTTCTTGGAGGCAATGCCTCCTTCAAAAGTGTGCCCTCCTTTCTGATATCTAACTTCTTGTAGCATCCATCTGGGAGATCCCCTGTAGGGGCCCTGAGATAGGACAGACCCCCTATGAAACCACTCCCTTTGATTCTCCTTGGGGGTCTGTCCTGTTTGGGGTGCCTCCTAGGAATCAACCATATATGGCGCCCAACAAGAGGAGCTGCAACCAGATATCTAGGCATGACAACCAGCAAGGAGTAGTAGAATGCCATGTCTTGGGCGGCTTAGGCCGGGGAGTGAAAGCAACCACGGAAAATGCTTACGTTACCCTGAAGTCCGTCCGCTTGGCTCCCTGTATTATGCGTCCAAAGGCATGTCCCCTAAACGGAACCTCACGCCCCACAATGCGGCGCCCAAAGCCTTTCGACGCCATGGACAGCATGACGGTCCTGTCATGTCCCAATTTGGGCAGCTCAGCAAACCGCAAACGTTGATTCCTAAATCACATGCCTTGAGCCTCGTACATGACATCCTGTATATTTCTCATAGTACACCCGGCCAACCGCTCCCATGTTAAACCACCCCAATTTTGTACCGTTCTGGACTAGTGGGAATAGTCATTCCTAGGGGAGCCAGCGGATTAATTTTTACGGGGAAGGGTTTCTACCCTTAACCCGCAACATCAAGCCATGAACAGATTTAGGTCTTCAGGAACCCCATACCCTGAAACCCTACACCCTAAACTGGCCTAAACCCTAAACCCTCAAGCATTCAAGGAGCTCTTGGGCCAAGGGGCTTATGGCATGGTCCACAAAGTCCAGGACACCTGGATGGCCTTTTTTGGGGACATTCGGGGTCTGGGTTTAGGATTCAATGCTCAGGGTTTAGGGGTAATTTTTTCGGAGGTTAGTTAGGTGTTAGGGCCTGCTAGGGTTAGGTAGGGCTTTAGAGGGTGTAGGGCTCAGGGTCTAGAGCTTTGGGGCCCAGGTTTTTAACAGGCGGGGATTTCTTGTTCAGCTTTTGGGGGCTGAGGGTTGAAGATGAAATGGAAGCTTGGATTATATGCACCTTTCATAGGGACAACACGATTCTGCCAAAGTGCTTGGGCCTCTTTAGTGATTCAGAACGATTGAAAAGCAAGGCAGCGAAGCAATACTGTAAATTGGTTTAGGGTTTAGGGGTTTAGGGTTTAGGGTGTATGCCGCAAAGGCCTAAGCCCTAAACCCTGAAACGTGGCAGTGGCATGCCCCAGCTCCATGGAAAATGTCCCTTAGCCCCAAACCATGTTGCAAAAAAGAAAACTATAGGGGTTATACAAGGGTTGTATGGGGTTATATTGGGATAACGGAAAAGAAAATGAAAACTACTATTTAGGGGTTTTGGGGTTAGGGTTAAACCCTAGGTAGAGGCTACGTAACAGCAATGTCTAGCGCAGTTGAAAATACATGGGTGGTTATCAAAAGTATGGTCCCTTTTTGGGTACCCGAAATATTAGGTGCCGTACTATCACAGGGATCCAGACAGGGACCATAATTTTGACAACCACCCACATGGGCCTAGGCAGTTCGGCGTACTCTTGAGAGCGTCTGTGCAAAGCCTACAGGGTCTGAACGCAGGATAAACGGGGCTTTGGGCCCCAAATGGGTTTAGGGTTTAGTGATCATAATTTGCATGGGAACCTAACACCCTAAAATTGGGTGCTTGGACCCGCAGGAAAAAGACCACGCAGAAAACCCGTTGGCGACAGTAGTGCGGCTAAGGCGCATCCATAAACCCCTCAGCCCGCCCCCACCCTGCACCTAAACACCTAGAACCCTCAAATCCCTGAACCCCTAAACCTAGAACCCACAAATCCCTAAACCCTAAATCCCTAAACCTAGAACCCTCAAATCCCTAAACCCTAAACCCCTAAGCCTAAAACCTTCAAATTCCTTAACATCGAAACCAGGACAAGGTTACCGGGCAAAGCAAAGTCCTCAAATCGGTAGTCCGACCGGACGGCTGGGACGACGAGCGCCTCAAAATGGAGGCCAAGATCCTGAAACTGGGCTCCAGTTAGGGTATAGGGTTATGTAAGGGTTATATAAGGGTTATGTAGCTGTTATATAAGGGTTATATAGGGGTTATATTGCGATAATGGAAAAGAAAATGGAAACTACTATTAAGAGCTTTGGGGTTTAAGTCTAAGTGTTTAGGCTTTCAGGGTCTAGGATTGTTTTGGTTTTAGGGTTTAGGATGGGCAGATTTGTTGGTTTCAGGTTTAGGGCTCCTTTGCGTTGATGCCTCTAGTCGGGAAACACAGCCTGTGGCATGGCATTCAAGAGCTCACTAGCATGGGCTGCGTTGGCAGCGTCTCCAGCCTCCGCGTGTGGAGGTCAATGAGGGCATGATAATGATCCAAAATCATGTTCCTTTCCATCCCCGACCCTTGACGAAGTCTGGGATTAGGACCGAGTCGGATCAAAGTTTGAAAGAGCGCCCAGGTTGTTTAGAGGAGACTTGGGTCTGAGGGTAAGTTTACATGACGTAGGGTTGAGGGTTCCGGGTTTGGGTCTATAGACTGTTCTAGAAGATGTCAACGTAGCGATTCTTCATAATATCCCAAGAAGAAGTACATGAGAAAACGCAGGTAGGACAAAATATGCGATGGTGCGGGTGGGGTACGTATTCTTGAGGCTGGAGGATCACGAAGCTGCAATATCACTGGGTCTGTTTGCGCCTAGGTTTCTTAAGTGTTTCGGGTCCAAGGACTAGGACCCTAAACCCTTGATTTCTTTAGAGACTTTAGGGTTCATAGGGGCCCTAAACCCTATACTTCTTAAGTGTCTAGACCATAGCGCCAGGAGAGAAGGTGTCTGTGGAACAGTAGCAGATGGCAAATCTCAAGTGGCCAACCCAGAGGGTCCATGTATACAACTATTAGGTAATTAGGCCCCCAAATACCATACTATCGAGGAAATTATGGGTCCCAATTCCCTAATGGTTGTATTTGTGGACCCTCTGGGATACTATGGTACCCAATATAGACTAGATTATATCCTCTTTTGGGGTTATAGTATTTCATATAAGGAATATAATCTTACTGGGTTTAACATAACCACAAAAAGCACTACCCAAGTGGCTAAGGCAGAATTTGGATCACCCACATATTCTGCGGATCTTCTCGTGGTATGAGGAGAGCGATTGCATCAACATTGCCACTCAGCTGCATTCGGGTTTAGGGTTTATAGGGTTTAGGGCTTTAGGGTTTAGGGTTTAGGGTTTAGATTCTATAACCTTACACCAAGGCAGTTGCCACGTCATCGTCCGTTCTGTATGTACCCCTACAACCCCCTTTAATGGGACCATATCTCAGCTCTCTATCATTTTCTATCCTTTACCTTCCGCAACTCCACTGTAGAGGGATGCCCAGTACCAAATGAGGCCTACGCAAATCCCAGCCAACCCTTAAATAGATTTCATTTATTCGTATTTTTTCCTAATTTGAGGGTTAGGGGGGAAGGAGTGGGATAGTAACCCGGAATCCTTTACCCCGTCAGGAACAGCCGTGCGATGACATGCTAGATCCCCTAGGATTAAAACAACAACACCCAATCCTCAGTATGAAGCCCCCCCGAAAGGCTATAGTAACCCTAAACTTCGAGCCTACAGCCCAAAATCAACTTCTTTCAGCCCCCAATACACTCTCAAACCTAAAGTAGCATACAGGAGTCTTTATAGGAGTTTCTGCAAAGCCCCTTATCACGCCCTACACTCCCTTAGGCTTCTACAGGTAGGCCTGTCTTGAAGAAGGCCCACACCATGAACCCCTAAACCTGTGCCTGCCCAAAAATACCCGGATGAAATCCCCTGAAAGCCCTATCGCTCGGAACATCGTAGCTAAAGTAGGATACCACTTCCCCAGTGAGGGTTTGTGAAAGGTGTGTGTCCGTAGTGACTATAGGGATGTGAGAACTACAAGGGATCATAGCTGCAGTTTCCAAATTATTTTCCATTATCCCAATATTACCCCTACATAACCCCTAATATTCTAGTAGTTTCCATTTTCTTTTCCAGTATCCCAATATTACCCCCATTCACTCTATAATATAGAAGTGCCTCTTGAGGCTTGCAGGAGGGCGTTTCTGAGAATACGCGTTTAAGTTGCTGGTTGTTAGTAGGGAGAGGCGGGATGGATCCCCGTAGTAGCCCATCATTAATCCCAAGATACAATCATTGCCATTGTCTTGTCTTTTCCATTGCTTCATTCCCTCCGAATTGCCCTCCACCATACGCTCTAAATAGTAAACCGGGGCTTATGGGGACCCTGGAACAGCTGCCGCGGCTGCAGTGCGACGCACATGCCGAAATACTTAGTACTTCCATCATTCCTGATTATGACAAGCAGCAAGCCGGCCACAAACGCCATAGCTCTATAGAAGCTCCGCGTAGCCTCCAATTTCATCGTCCACTTGCTGTTCCGTTTCATTTCCATTCGCTCCTAACTAAACACAACTACCCCTCCACCCTCCCAGACTAATATGAAACACCGTTTCTCCGTCCTTGGCAAGGGCGGTAGTGCGCAATGGAGCCCTTTTCAGGTTCCACGTTTGAGGGAGTGTGAATTGCTACGAGCAATAACCCTGAACCCTAGAACGCTGTGTAGTATATTTGTATGTACGCAGATTTTCCTGTCTAGCCGCCAACAGCCCCCCAAAAATATGCTTATGTTATATATATATATATCTATCTATCCTTATATAGTATAACTATGGACATTTATACACATGAAAACACCTATTACTACTGTATAACCAGCATACAAACACCCTAAACCATGGAACCCGAAACCCTACACTCTAAACCCTGTAATTATAAATCCTGAAGGGCTTAAACCCTTAAGATACCTCAAGCACAGGTCATGGAGCACTGCGACGGCGGCGAGCTCCTCAAGGTCGTACGAGAAGGTAGGCGGCAAGGAGCGGGGTTCAAGCGGTTTGAAGAGCCCTTCAAGGGGTTCGGTCGGGGTTTAGGGTTTGTGCAAAAAGGGAGAGTTGCTGTAGCGGCCTGCATACTTGCCAGTACTACGCAAATACATGCTGAAAAAGACATTCAAACAGCATGGGTAATCGCAGTACAGGGATACCTAGGCTTCAGGAAGATCGGTAGCCTTTTAAGAAGTTCCGTTGGGATATGAAAGGATGCGTAGGGTTTTTTTGAAGGTAGCCTGTAACCCTATAAGCCCTAAACCCCAAGGAACAGATCTGGGTTTGGCGTATAGGGGACAGGCTCTTTGCACCTAGCTCCAGGTTGTCCAGTGCGTTGGGCCATGTAGCGTTTTTGTTATTCTCAGAGAGTGTTGAAAGGAATGCGCTTCTGCTTGTCTCTGGGCTTTTCACGGCCTTCTATAAACCCAGACAAACATGGAATACCACATACCTAGGCCTTACAAAAAAGTACAGTGCTTGCAGATGTTCTCAAGGAGTTTCCCTTCCAGCTTGGTCAGAGTTCCTCTGAGCCTTACGCCCTTTTATGGTTTAGGGTTTAGGGTTTAGGGTTTAGGGTTTGGATGTGGGGCTTAACTACTCTAATGGGGTTATATAGGGGATAGTGGAAAAGAAAATGGAAACTACAGGGGTTATATAGGGATTATAGGGTATAGTATGTTGGCCCTAAATTCCAATCCAAGAATCCTGAATCGCAAATCGTTAGCCCGGGAGCCTAACACGCACGCCCGCCTTAGAGTCTTAGAGGCTCAAGGGGCTTAGGACTTACATAGCATATAAGGTAGTTTCCCTAAATAAGGGGACACAAATGTAGACCCTAATATACTATAATCCGTATATGGGCGCCCCCAAAATCGTACCCATAATTTTGGGAAGCACTTAAAGCATATTACAAGTCTAAGTAGGCCAACTCCAACTTAGGAACTCATAGGGCCTTCGAACCCCAACTTCCCAAGTCCATGCGAGCTTTCAAGTAAAAAAAGACGGGAATGGGGATTTTGGTAGGTGCATTCCTATGGCAATCCTACCATGTTCCTGCTGCGGTTCCCTGTTCGGGCTTCCCAGTCCCGTCCTTTAAAGCAAGCCAGCGGTGTAGGATAGTGTATTCCCGTCTTCCCTATTAACCCTAAACCCTAAACTCTAAACCGTAGGAGAAGCCCTGCCGGAACCCTGGGCAGCGACCAGTATTAGACAGTGCTTCCAGGCTGGGCTGGTTTAGGGTCTTAAGGTAAAGGGTTTAGGGTTCAGGGTATAGGATTTAAGGTTAAGGTCATAGGATTTAGGATTTCAGGTAAGGTTTAGGGTTTAGGGATTAGGACATAGGCCTTGTTGTTGGTCATGGTCTGGGGCTTGAGGCCCGGGGTGAGGTTTAGGGTTTATCTGCCTGTCTGTTGTCACGGGTTCCAGGGCTTAGGGCCCTAAACCCTGAAATCCTTCAAACCCTAAACCCTTAAACCCTTATTATCTAAACCCTCAAACAAAAGCCTTAAACCTCAAACCCTAAGCCCTTAAACCCTATGCCCTTAAACCCTAAGCCCTTAAAACCCTAAAGCCTTAAACCCCTAAACCCCAGGGTCTTGGGTTTGGGGCTCATTTCACAGAGGAATCCTAGGGGGCCCTAAACCCTAAACACTAAACCCTTCCTTGCCTTATGGGAGGCTTCGGGCTGGGCCTTAGGACTCAAGATTTAGAAGTTGGGGTTAGTAGGGAATAAGGGAATATGCTATATGGGGATTATATAGGGAGTATATTCCATTATTCCTTACTAACCACCAGAAAGTGTGGGAGTTGGTGTTTAGGGTTTAGGGCTTCAAGGTTGCGGCAGGGCCTCAAGACCTAAAGCCCCTTACTGGGACAAGTAGGGTTTACGGTCGATCTTCAGGGCTCATGGGTTTGCTTTAATTGGCTGAGGGCAAACCCCAAATCCAAAAGTCCCAAGTCCTATGCTCCAGGTTCTAAACCCTAAATCCTAAACCCCGGCCTTAAAGCGCTAAGCCCCCAACCCTAAAGCCCTAAATCCTAAACTAACGCCAAGCCCTAAACTTTAGATCCAAACCCCAGACCCTAAAGCCTTAAGCCCCGAACCCTAAAGGACGTAAAGCCCTAATCATACACCCCAGGCCCTAAACCCTAAACTGCGTGGAGAGTCTCTGCCACCTCCAGGCCGAGATGGCAAGTTCTTGAAATCCTGAAACATAAGTTTCCCAGGGGGGTCCACATATACAACCATTAGGGAATTGGGACCCATAATTCCTTCTATAGTAGGTACTTTGGGGCCTAATTCCCTAATATTTGTATATATGGACCCTCTGGGTTTACCGGGAAAAAAGTGCAAAGAGGCAACGTGTCCAAAAGCTGACCTCTCGGAATAGGACCAAGAACATAGCCATTCAGTCATCCTTTTGTTCTTGCTTCGTGTGTTGTGTGCTGCTGATGATGGTTCAGCTTCTCGATTTTGAATCAACGGGTGCTTCTGCCTTTCTTACCGTTTCTGCCCGTGGGCCTCCCCCACTACTGGTTCTGCTCCTACTCAAAGCGGGGATCCGTGCAATCATGAGAGTCGTGGCGTGAGATTGCTGTGTGGAGGAAATTTTGCAGAAAAAGGGCCAATCAAATGCCTGAACCCTGGGCAGGCGCTGGTGTACATTCACTCCAAAGGCGGCTGGGCTGACATCATCGGGATGTAATTAGGATTCAGGGGTTTAGAATTCATGGCATTGGGTTAGGGCTTAGGGATTCAGAAGAGGCTCCGGTAGCTTTGCTGCAGCCAAACCAATCTTGAAAAGGCGAGAGTTTATTTTGTGAGGCTTCTAAGCATGTTTTGGGCTTCATCACAGCTTGTTGCCTCGTTCGCTTTAGGGTACATGTTCACCAGACATGTTCACGAGGAAAGGGAGAAAACAGACTAGCTGTTAAGACCAAACACCGAAATCAGGAGTCTACATCAGTGATATACATGTCATATACCAATGACTGGTCCCCGATTTGGGGGCTGAGGTGGCAAATTGATCCTAATGAGTCTGACTGGTGGCAAGTGGGGTTGGCGAGGTTCCACCTAAGTTCTAAGTCCCTAACCCAACACCACCTCGGATAGTCCGTGCTTGCTTTGCACGGTGAACCCAAATTTCTGCACCCAAAAAATCAGGTCAGAAGTCTTATAGCGGATGATGTTAGGGTTTAGGGTTACCATTGCTTTGGCATACAACAGTCCCCCAACACAGAGGTTTGACCGTATTCTCGTCTTGGTTGTCGAATTTTCTTCAAAGAAGAAGAAAGAAAAATATGTCCGCACTTGGTTCAAGCACCAAGAATACGGCAAAGTGTTACACACAAGGGTCTTGAGAGTCCAAGACCCTAAATCCTGAACGCATCTCAAATGTTGCACTCAACGATCGGAAGGGCCCTAAACCCCAAAACCTTGAACCCCAAGCCCTACACACGGCTCAGGTGTTGTACACAAGGATCTTAAGGGTCAGAATTTGCTGCTGCTGCACGATACCAAGGAGGAGGGCAAGGCGAGTTAGGGTTGGAGTTTTAGCTAGGGTTTAGGGTTTAGGGTTTAGGGTTTAGGGCAGATAGTTCTACATAGCGTCATGTAGCAGAACATTATGAGGGCGGAGGGGCCAGGATGCTGCGAGTCAGGGTTTGGGGTTTTAGGGGTGTAGGGTTTAGGGTATATGACGAGACCCTTGGTCTTCAGGGTTCTAGAGAAGAAGTTCCCTACAACACCCATATATGTAAGCTCAGCATCCATCTCATGTCCATTTTCTGTTCCCTTTCTTGTCCTCTCTTCTCGAAATTCAGCTCCCTACATTGGAATTTTGATTTTGACCTCTACAGTCGCTGGGTACACTCTGTAGCAGACAGAAATAAGCGAAACCCAAAAAGGATACTTCCGCAATTAGGTCTCCAAAGCTTAAGGATCCCTCAATTACATATGGTCTTTGTTGTTGTTTAGGGTTTAGGGTAAGGGTCCCTTTAAAGGGCTTATAGGGAATGTAGGGAATGATACAGGCCTATAGATGAGGGTGATCAAAATTTTGTGACGGCAGCGAGGATCTTAGGCCTTGGGATGTTTGAAGCTCGGCAGGAGTGTTTTGTTGTGTCTTCACTTCTCTCTAGGGTTTAGGACAGCATCTGAGAGTGGCTTGGCAGGCCCTGTTGAGGCATAGCTTCAGTAACTGCAAAGGACCTGGGCTTCAAGGCGGTTTAGGGTTCAGCGTTAGTTTTGGGAAAATGACAGCTGCAACAAGACGAGTATCTTGCGCAATCTTTCTGCTGGCTTCTGACTCCCTACGTCTTGTAAGGGCACCTGTTGAAGGAAGAAGTCCTGGGACGCCTTAAGTGTCTTAAATCCTTGGAATGACTGTAGTTTAGGGTCCCTAGTAACCAGGACCCTCCTTGTACCCTTAAATTGGGGTATATGGTCCCTAATAGTGGGTACTTAGACCCTAATAGCGGGTACAAGGAGGGTCTAGGAATGCAAAATTTCCTACCCAAAGCGATGGCCCCACTGGGCTGTGACCTCATTTTCTGATCCAGATACGTATCGATTAAGTCTCTGCTGCACAGGAAGTTGCCTGAATTCTTCAAAGCTCGCTACTGTTGGCAGCCGCAATACCGCATCAGTAATCTGCTGCCGAAGAACAATCTAAACAGAGACGCAAGAGCATGTCGCCAGAATGGTCATGAACTTTATCTTTGCGATGATTGGTAGCAGTACCGCAAGTACAGGTAGGCAACTCGAGGCACCTTCCATTCAGATTGCCAAAAATTGCCTGTGTCAGTCCCAGTAACAGCAGCACTTGCCACAGTAGGCATGCAGCATGCAGGTATAGGATAGGACCTAGCTTAAGTGGCATGTTTGGGATTGCTACCCCAACATGGAATGACCCAGCTCAGAACCATGTCTGGTGGAGGTTTCAAGTGCTGGAAAGTGGATTCTGGCGCAGCGGACATCAAGCAGAACTGTGTTGGTGTTATCCTGAAACCCTAAAACATAAACCTGAATGGATCCCAAAAACGTCTCTTAGCAAATCTTCCCAGACTCCCAGATAGCTTACTGGTTGAGTTTGCACACGCTGCCTTTTGGCGACCCTTCACTGCAGCTGACAGTTGGAAAGCGTAAGCCTTCTGGGGCCCTGGAGCCCAGCAACTGTTGCAACCAGGGCCTCCAAACTGGGGATCTAAGTCTATAAATGTTACCTACATTGGGCCCTGAAGTCTATCAGCAGTACCTACATGGAGCCTTAGGGATACACTTCAGCTGTCATGGAATTGCTGGCCGAAAGCAGTCGAGCCCTTCGTAAAAATGCGAGTGTCTCCCCCGATTGCAAGTGGCCAGCATGTTCCAGTTTAGTTCTGGTTCTACGCAGAAGTTGTTTCCTTTCAGAAAGGTGTCGTTGGCAAACATGGAACACTTTGGATTGAAGGTTGAAGCAAGAAGCCCCTCTGAAAGACCCCGGCGACCTCTGCGACCAGCAGTCGCTTGGAAGCAGCTGTAATGAAGGGGCCTAAATCATCGCTTGCCAATATCATGGTCATAGATTCCTCGTACAGTTATGGCCTACTAGACCTCAAAATGATGTTGGTGATAATTTTGGGCCGTATATATCAACACAAACCAAATTTCCACGTCATTTTCACAGTTTCCAATTGGTTGTCCATTATTGCGGTTGTTGTGATTTTGCCGTGTGCGATCCCGAAGCGTTGTGGCCATATGGTGGTCTCCTGCTGGCTTGGGGTTTGGGCTTGCTTATTGGTCGAGGTGTTTTGATTTGAGTGGGTTTCAAGTTTCTGCCAGTACAACTGTTCACGTACAGAGGAGGTGAGGTTGTTGGAGTTTGTTGGAAACAGAAATTGGGAGATTGTGTAGCCCTGCTGCAGGTTTAGGGTTATCAGGATTTAGCGTGCAAGGGTTTTTTCCGGCTTTACACTTTTCTTTGGACGGGTCCAGGTTTCGAAGACAGGTGTGTTTGTCTGGAGCCAGCTTCCCCTGCTGCTGTGGACGAAACTTCTGCACGAAGAAGAAACACATCAACCGCATGCCTATGATTCACTGTATTACCAAACTCTCTTGCACTGTCCATGAACCCTGAAACCTGCACCCTAAACCCTTCAACCTAAACCCTCAAGCCGTAAACCCAAACCCTTCCCCCTCAAGCCTTAACCCTTTTACCTAGACCCTTAAACCCGAATCCAAATCTCTGAAATAGCAGACAGCCATTTCCTCATAATGGCCTCAAAGTGCTCGTGTGCACGGCCTTGACTTACTCGGTGCACTCCAAGCTTATTGAATAGGACCTGCCTTGGGTCCTAACGTCTATCCATAGAATACCACTTGCTTTGGGCTGTAGATAGTAGCTACATTGGGCTAATCCTTTCCTCCTATACTAAAACCCTCCACTCCTGAATCATTAGATATTGAAATTTCGGTGCCTTCTAATGCATTGGGAAAGCGGGGAGTTCTCATACATACTCGGGGGAGCGGATTATTTAGCAGCTTATAAGGCTAGGCTCATGCCCAGCCCCTCCAGGCATAGCATGAGCCAAAGCCCCAGCAACCTACTGCAGGGGCCCGAATAAGTAACATCACCGTCCTGCGTTCCTTGTAAAATCATTTGGTATAGGGTACCTCCGATAGACCTCTTAAACCCTAAGCCTAGGCCCCTACATTGGACATGTCCCTGGGAGTTCGAAACAGGAGACCAAGCACATCCAATAAGCCCTGGATAGGCCTTAGTCCGGGCGTTTCCATAAAATAGCTGGACGGCAATGAAGATCCCAAAAAATGGTCTTCCGTATACTAGTGATACCCGCAAAGACGTACCCGAATTCTGGGAAGCCTTCATTTCTCGGCCTGAAATCTAAGCCCCCGTGACCTTAAACCCTAAGCCTGATTCATGGCAAGGAATGCCAGCTGCAACTCTGAAGCAACCCCTTTGGAGGCAATGGCGCTTTGTTCTTCCTGGGTCTTTTTAGAGTTTCCTGGGACTTGTGGGACCCCGGTGTACAAAGGCCATAGGGCTTTTTGGGTCCTATCATTTCCCGTCGCTAGGGTTGATGGTGTATAGTTTAGGGTGTGCAGCGTTGCTGACATTTGTGCTTGCAACGCTGCGGTCCCCATCACATATATCTTGAAAAACTAGCGTTCTTGTTGTCCGGGGCACCTTGGTCATTGTTGGAGACAACTTCCTGCTTTAGATATATAAGCACAAAAATGAGGAATATGTAGTTACATATCCCAATAAGAAGATTGATACCATATCATTGCCAAGGATCTTAGCCCCTGCAGGAGAGAAGTAGATTTCAGGGCCTACTCACTGACATGGTGACCCTGAAGCTCATTTGGGACTGTGTATGCTGCACCGGGCTGCAGGAGTTGAGCATAAGCCCTGTCCTTCATATCGCTCCCAGAAGATGTAGAGACCTGGTGGGCCAGCCGGGCACAGCCGGAAACCACCCTCCTGCAAACAACCTACGGGTGGGATGTCAGTTATCCAGCGCAACGCTCTACCTCAAGGATGCTGCAGTAAGCTCCCATGAGGAATGAGGAGGCGAGGGGCCGTAAAAGAACAGAATGTGAGATGCAGCTGTGGGATTCCAGCAAGGCAAATGGTTATCAGGGGGCAGGAGTGGACGGTAGGAGGAGCAGTGATCACCGAAATCTCTTCTCAAGCAAAACGTCAACGCTACCAGTGCCCCTGCTAGTTCTTGCTGACCGTACCTGTAACCTTCATCAAAACAATGCGTAGTTGGCGTTGCGGGCAAACCCTAAGTCTATCCACGCCCGTGGGGCCTACCAATTAATCGAAAGCTGCTCAGGGGCCACAGCTTCAGGTTGAGGAGCTCGCCCTTAAACCTAAAACCGTAAACTCTAAACCGTCTGGAGCTTCAGGTGCGGGCTCGGGACTCTGTATTTTGGCAGGGTTATGGGTGAGGGGCAAAGGATTACCAGCATTATGGTCCTTGATTCGTTGATAGAGTGCTCCAAAAACCTTAAACCTTAAACCCTAGGCTTTACTTTATAGTGTCCAAGGAAACCAATCCTGGTAGGATCCTACCACTGGTGATGCGGATAGGGTGCCGTGGACCTACATGGCGGGGGCCTTAGACTGGTTAAGGGTTTGGAGTTTAGTTTAAGGTTTGGGGTTCGGGGTACCATAATTAGAGGAGTGTGATTGCTGAATGCTTGGTATCCACACGGTAAACTCTTGCCGGCACAAGAGGCCAATAGGCCCTCAATTCAAAGCCCTAATCCCTAAAAAACCTAAAGCCTACCCCCCTGAAACCCGAAACCCATTCGCCCATGTGCACAATCCTTGAGGGTCCAGGGGCCCAAATAATGGGGGATTAGGTGCGCAACAACGATTCAGATTACACTATCCTCCAGGAATGTCTTCTCATCAAGCGTGTCTTGCCTCAAAAGGAAGGAGGTCCTGGTCAAGTGCCTTTAACAGAGGCCTTAACTATGAGAATGGTTGGGAACTGGATGGCAAGGATTTTTGGGTTTAGGGTATCTATAGGGTCATATAATGGGTATATGGGATCGTATATAGGATTATCGAAAATTTGGGAAAGAAAATCGATATTATGTGGGGTTCAGGGTACCAATAATGGAGATTCTAATGGAAAAGAAAATGGACTGTGAAATAGAAACTTGGTTTGCATACAGGCGAATACACCAAACCGTGTTATTCCGAGCCCCTTTTCCTCAGTACTTTGGCGGCTGGAGTTATGCCAAACTACTTTTCCAAAACCATCAAGCTTGCAATGATGGACCCTGATTCCTGAGCCTTGAATACCGAAGCTTAAAAAAATTGAAGCCCCGACCCCAAGCCCGCCCTTGAGCGAGGACTAAATGTTGGACCTCTTACATCTGCAACACTTGCACCATAGATAATACAACCTAAAATCCTGGACCTCCAACTTGATTTTAAAAAGAGGGCCCCTGGGCTTTGCAAGTTCATAGATGAACCCTGCATTGGGCCCAACAGTTTATAGATGGTGCCTACATGGAGTTTTAGGGAATTCCTTAAAAAGAAACCCGAAATCATTGACCCTAAACACCAAGCCTACTCCAAGGACATAATCATCGACCTCCTGGGCTTCGGTCCAACGGATTTCGCGGCCTTCGGGCTGGCGGGATTGTCATGCCGGCCTTAGTTTTGCCAGCTCACGCCCTGTCCATGAATGATACCTCTTTTGGGTTCTAGAGTCGATGAATTGTCTTTGGAGGTTGAGTGGACTAGAGTTACACTTTGAGAGTTGACATGGACAAAGCGGTTTAGGGCTTCAAGGGCTTCAGGCCATGCACATTGCTCATTGTTGGAGTGTCTGATCGTCTTGCTTTTTGGATTCACATTTTGAATTTCCAGGACCTACGTAAGGCTTCTTTGTTGCTCCGCTACCCCCTCAATCGCGCATGGTAAAGCAGTTGTAGCATGCATTGGTTTTTGTGGGATGCTCTTGAGCTTTCAAGAAAGAATCTCTTGTTGGTCGAAGTACGCTTTACAATCCCATTTTTCTGTCATGCAGGATCACCAAGTGAAATGCCCACGGAAGCCCAGTCGGGTGCTCTGTCTACCCTTTTTTTAAAGGAAACGGTTTTCGGCAAGCACAGTCTGAGCCACAGCATCCCAGCAAGCAATGCCAGGCTTGTATCCCTGCGGCCACTCGTCAGGCCATGCTTTGGGAGCCGGATTCTACGGGACATGACACGGTCAACCTGTCAGGGAGCTGCTTTCGGAATGATAGCAATCTTTGCCAAGTGATCATGAGGTCTCATCAGCTCAATGGATGGCTTCGGAATCATTTGCCGTACTTCCTTGGGAGGCTTGCATGTCTGCATGTATGCATGCACGCACGTGCCCTCCTCCCCTCCCTCCCTACCTATCTCCTTCCAGCCCGTCCGTATGTACACACATAGTAGGTGGAGGTTAAGAGGGTAAAGAGGTCTGACCAGGCCGAATCCATGCCCAAAAGCATAGCCAATACCTCGACACAACGCGAGACATGGCCCCACACATCCCCAATCTCAACATGTCTTCCATTCCTACATCCCAACTAGCCACTAAAAATGGAGCAACATGTCCTTCTGAACCATGTAGGCCCATGTAGTCCGGAAGCTCATGTCCATTTGGAACCGAGTTAAACCGCATGGAGGAAATCTTGCACCTCTCAGGATCCCCAAATTACTGTAACTATTGGAGGATACACTGTATGAGGTGGTGCAAGATCTCACATCTATCATATGGCACAACAGGGTTGGCTTCATGACAGGCTCACTGCAGGCTTGACATGTTTTGCATGAATTGATTCCGTTCCCAGGGTGTACTGAGGTCTTGTGATTACGGCGGGCTGAGGTTCTAGTGCTGCAGTTGTAGTCAAACTGTTTGAACTCTCTAATACTCGCTGAAACTGCCGCATGCTTGAATCCAAAACCCTGAAGCTGGAACTATATCTGCTTCGTGTGAGCGATGACCCTTTTTCAGCTGTCATCGCTCAGAAAAAGCTCGTGGAAGATCATATGATTGCCCGCTACCAGGTCATTACTTCAAGTCTTGGGACAGCAGAGCAGTCTTCTTCAAGCAGCAACTAACACCCAAAACCCGCCTGGAAACTGTTGTGGGTATTTCTCAAGCAGAAGGGACACCCATAGTCCCTCACAAATTATATATTTCCCTTGGGGTCCCTAGGGCCCCTCCCCAACTTGAGAAACTAAAAGCACCAATCCCTAACCCGAAACCCTAATCCCCAACGTCCAAAGCCTAATCCCTAAATCCAGCAGTTTCCCCATGTGACAGCACCTACCACCCAGAACCCACCCGGAAGCTGTGTTCACGATGGAACTCGCCGCAGGTGTGCATGTGGGATGAAACAGAGCCAGCAGGCATAAGCAAGGACCGAGGCAGCTTCAGTTGAAGCCTGAATAATTTCCAGTAATATCTCCTTAGAACCCTTTGTGCAGCTTAAGTATGATTAACCATACTCCAACATTTTGAGCTCCTACGTCACAGAATTCCACAATAATCCAGGTTTCATTGAATACTGGATATGGGTCTTCATTGTTATTCAAGCCCTTAGGTTATCAGCCTGAGATTGTGAGCAGAGATTGGGGTTCGCAGTGGCAACTTGGAGTTTGGTGGCTTTAGGGTTTAGAGACGTGGGGGTGCTGCACTTCAGAACCAAGGTGTACCTTCAGTTTTCACGTCTCGGTTTAGGCATACCTCCATTTGAGACTTTACCGTCCCACCAACGGTTTAGGGTTGTTTTGTTTGTCCTGCTTGTCTCCCAGCTGGGCAGTGTGAAGCAAAATGTTTTTGTCAGGAGTCACAGCATGAAGATCTATACCATGACAGGAAGTGCCGAAGTCATGGTTGTTATAGTGGAGACTGTTTTGGGTGTAGGGTTTGGGGCTTGGGGATCTTGCGCCAATAATGGAGAATCAGATGGAGCAAAAAGGAAAATGAAATTGACACCGTTTTGTACTCTCAGTAATTACCTTCTACCTCGAAAATTATAGTATTGTAGTATGCTAGGTTCATGCAGGGATCTTAGCATCAACAGTATCACTTCAATGAAGCGCATTAGGTCCCCCACCAAACGTGTTTTTCGTAAAGTTGTTTGCCGCACATATCATCAACTGTAGTTCAAGAGGAGTACCTGTAGCCCTCTCACGAGATGCTTCGCACCCGCATTCGTTGAAGCTTCCGCTTGATCAGTCCAAGTTCGGGGCCTGGGGCTCAAGATTGAGGTGTTAGCACCAAAGGCTCTTCCATGCTATGCAGGTCCAAAGAATTGACGATTGCGACTACTAGCGCGTTAGATGATATATATCCTTACTTTCTTACAGTGCACTAGCGTAATTTCCAGGCTTTGGTGTAGCGTCATGTGGGATCTTTAGTATCAACTGAATGGATCTCACATCCGCCCTTAGATTCTCGGCATCCGCTTCCTAAATCTCAAGAACTGCCGAAGCCCACACTCCAATAAATTGTGGTAAATCAAGAGTCCTCCAAAAATCCCTGGCACCCAAACGTAAAGCGGAAATATATGCATTCCCAGCACCCAAATATCCACTGCTTGTAGATCTCGGTCCTTGTAGCGAGCCTCGTAGGCACCCTGTGCTCGAAGTGGCCACAGCAGCCACGTACAATGGATGCCTGTGATCTTGCTCTGAGCCTCCATATGCTATTTATAGACTTTAGGGCTGAATGTGGGTAAGATTTACAGACTTAGACTTCCAGGGTTGGACAGGGTACGATCCTCCAGATTTTCGAAGCCTCCAGATCCCCGAAACCCCATACACACGCATCCTCTCAAATTAGCTCATTTTGGGGAGTGTCTGACAAAAAAAAGAAGGGTCTTGGTTCAACCAATGCATACAAAATGCTCTGAATCCTTATGCCCTAAGTACACCCTAAACCCCCCAACATCCTTTGCTGCCCCTTGTTGGTTCCTGTCTTGAAGGGAGCGTTAAACACCTTGTAAACCTAAACCTCAATGAGCCCCCCCGCAACTCTTTGGGTTCCTCCGAGGAATGATAAATGCTGGGGATGGAGTTGTGTTTGATTTGATGTTGTGGCAATCAGGGAGTAGTGCTTAAATGGGCTAGCTCTTGAGATTCGAGTTGCAGCCTTCGCTTTTGAAGTACGAGTTCTCGAAGAGACACGCCATCATAAATTATGGACCTGTGTTCCACTGAACGTCAGCTGCTAACATTTTCGTGATTATCTGACAACTGTCCCGACGCTTAAAAGTCAGAGTTGCCAAGTAATCCTATGCGTCTACAGTCCCCAATCCTCTGTATGAATCAACCCTAAACCAGCATTTAAGCAGACCACTCAAATACACAGCAAATTCACATTTCGTTGACACGATCTCTCTGCAACACTGGGTCAGGTAAGGTGCCGTAGAATGAAGTAAACAGGGTCCAGCAATAAGAGGAGCAAGAAACCAGCCGAGTATGGCCATGGCCACCCAGCTAGCCCCATTCGAGACAGGCACTGCGAGGTTCTTGGTCTCACCTTCTTGTGCGCAGCGGAGTCGACATGAGCAAGTGTTTAGTGCTGTTTCGCGTTGAAATGGCTCGTAGTGGCGATGCCTTAGGATTAATTAAGCAGACATGGCAATTTGTTAGCAAGTGGACTGCACAATGTCCTACTATTTCTACGACTACCTACTGAGGAATAATCCTGCTCACTGTAGTGAACGGAAATGGTTCTACTAGCACAACTGGGAGTTGTCCGCTAGGGTTTAGTGTTTAGGGAGTTGCCAAAAGGGGGGCCTCATGTCTAGCAACCCCCACACCCACATGATCCTACGACATGTCTCTGGAGTTACGTTTGCTGCGTGAGTTCTACTGGCAAAAGGGTGTCATAAGCTCCTCCTCCTCCCGCAAACTCAGCGTGGCTTCAGGCAAAACTCCTGAACGGTAAAAATCATTCAAGTAGGCTGTGGTTTTGAACCAGTAGGTCCTCCCTTGAGAAACTGGCACCGAACTGAATCAAGGTGTAAATGAGATTCAACGGTGCCCTTGAATCAATTTCGTAGGCCCCTCTGGCAGCACCAATAGCCGAAATCAACCCCTTCGCTGGGGGAACAACATTAACCATCAGCAAGTCCACTCCTGCTGTGGACAATTGCGCAGGTCTGTACAGAGGATCAGTGGGCCATCTTTGGGAAGTTTGCTGGCCTCCGGTGGGACTGAACCGAGACCTTCCATATACCTTCTATTCTACCCTTAATGCGTGCTATTAGGTACCATACATCCCTTTTTAGGGGTAGGAGGGTCCTGGAGTAGACCTTTCTGTTGTACCTGGAATCTCTCCTCATCTCCCAAAAGTAGAAAGGTTGCTGTACTTCATTTTCTAGTATTTGTCATGAGGTTGTAGTGAGTCAGCATCATGCGGGACCATATCTTCCGCTGAACCGTGGTTCCTCAGCTTAGAGATCCTAGACCCTAGATGGGGAGATATTCTGCAGTACCAGGCAGTCTGGGGTATGAATCACGCTGATGACTCCGACAATCGTTTTGGGTTTAGGGTTTAGCATCCTTTTTCCAAACCTTTTCTGCAACATCATGCCTAAACTATCCAGGGTTCCTACAGAGATTGGTTGAGGTCCTGTAGTCGCTCCGGCCCTGAAAACATAGAGACAGGAATCTTTCCAGATGCCTGTCCCCAAATGCTAGTGTTCAGGGCTTAAGTGTAGTGCTTGTTAGGACACGTTCCAAACCGTCCGCGGAGGCCAACTCCTGCTCAAATGTGCCTGCATGGGTTCCCAATGCCCTACGGTCAGAATCGGTAATCGGTCTTTTCTGGGGGTCCTCATGGAAAGGATTCCTAACTTTGGGAAACTCCCAAATCTTAAACATTGAACAAAGGACAAATGAGACTGTTACCGGTAAGGGGGGCTGTCAAAAGGGTAATCCCTTTTTTGGTCTCGTTTTTAATACGGCCCCTACCCCTAAAGAGACCCTAATTTTGACAACTTTCCATATCAATTAGTCCATCTCGCTTGACACTGCGGTCGAAGGATTGTGGCATTAGCCAAAATGACCCCATATAATCCCTGTATGGAGTCGTTATATCGCCGCTAAATAATCCCTGTAAAATCCCGACATCAACCCTTAACTATACCCGCCCTAGAACAACCTTGCACCGGGTGCAGAAGCGGTTAGGGTTTGGGGTTTAGGGTTTTGGGGTTTTGGGCTTCGGATTAGGGCCAAGGGTTTAGAGTGGGCTGGCATCAGAAGTCTGGATTGAAGTGATCTGTCTTGAGGCGTTGTGCATAAAGCATGCATTTCAATGAAATGCATGATGCAAGCCCAGCAGCATCAAATTATGAGGACACTTACAATGTGGATGCTCATATGACGGCTAACCAGACAGTCATCAAAAAAAGTGATGCCTCAAGTGCCGCATACTTTGACCAGACGGCACTTTGGGATATCTGATTTCTTTCATGGTTTTGCATGGAAATCTCTTAGGAATCTTTTGGAGGCCTTCAATTACCACTCAGTTCAGCAAGCTGACTGAACCCTCCAAGCCTCCGTAAAGCCACCCGAAGCTGCTAACATCAAGCCCAAACTTTCTGGATATTTGAAGTTTAAAGCATCATATCAACTGGCACTACTAAGCCTCACTAAATTCAGACAGCTTCTTTGCAATGAGAAACCAAAGCCATAAGCATTGACAGGAGCATGATGGAGTTTCTAGTAAGCTGTGCATCCAGCGCTGACTTAAGCATCCCGTCGAAATCCCTATACTTTGATTCGTCCGTAGGGCTCCAAATAGCCCAAAGCAGGCGTCATTTGTAGACTTTCAGGTCCAAGTGTGTATTATTTGCATACTTAGCGCCCCAGGATTTTCAGGAGTTTAAAGCCATGATCTGCTAGGAAAGGAGCTTTGGGAACCCAACATCTCGCCTACCACTGAAGCTTGGAGTCTAGTCTGGTCTCCCCGAGGTCGTAGGTGGGTGCCGAAGGAGCTTCCGAGATATTGGGGCGCGTGCGGACTGCAGCCATTTTCGTTTCAGTGGTCCAGCTGTGAGTTTAGGCAGCATGAATCATGGGTAGGTTCCGTGTAGGTGTGGACAGGTTCGCTTCCAAGTTTGTGGGCTTTGGTTGGGTCATTCTCCCTTTCAAAACTGTCCTTAAAGGGTTGAATTGAGGGCCGATTTTAACTCGTACTATTTTCTTGTGGTAACTATTCCTGCTAAAATTCGGAGATGACCTAACGTTTCAGATTGAGGCGCGAGCCAAATTATAGAAAGCAGTTTGTGTTCAATGGCTTTGAGAGTTCCTTGCAGCGCACAGTGCTCTGACTCTCGGAAGTACGCGTCTTTTAATCATGCGAGGGCGTGCGGAAGACCAGGAATTCCGTGGCATGGAGTGTATGTTGAGCGCATTTCCCACGGGCTGCTCTAAGTCTATGAAGTATTTTTTTGGGTCTAGGGTTAGGGTTCAGGTACACCAAGCATTCCCAGCCTGAAGTGTGGTTTCCAGCAATTCGGGTTGTTGACCGAGTCTGGTTAATCTTGCTCAGCCGATCTCCAGGGATGTGACAGTTAAAGGTCTAAGTTTTTATGGAGCATACACAGGTTCTTCTACAAGGGTTGTCAGGCCTACCTAAAGGGATTATGAGGCCTACACAGTGTCCCTTTTTCAACAGGGTTGTAAGGGCTAGCGGGCTTTCAGCACTGCATAGATTCCGGTCAAAGGGGTTATAAGGGCTATCTATGGTTCTTTCAAGGGCTAGAAGGCCTACATAGGCTCCTTGAAAACGGTTCTACCGCCTACGTAGCGTCCATTTTAAGGGGTGTTAAAGCTTATATGCATTTCTTTTCAAGGAGTTATAGGGGCTATATATGGTCTGTTACAAAAGTCGTAGGAATACTGTGGTGTTGGGCATTGCAGAGATACTCGGCGATTGGGCACAGCAGGGATACTCTGCGGTTAGGCACTGTGCGGTGGGTGCGGAGAACAAGACTTCTCAAAATCTGACAACCCCATTGTGAGGGTGGGGAATAAAACTTCATTGGGCCCTGAAGTTCTTAAACTCATACTGAACCTTTACTTAACCTGAGACCTTAAACCCAAAGCCCTAGACCTTATAAATAGTACCTACATGACGCTTGGGGAGTTGCCTAGTTTAGGTGGCTTTTCTTCAGCCCTTATATAATCTAGACCTTCAACCCAGGAACCTATTGCAATACAACGGTAACGGCGAAGGGTTTAGGGTTTAGAGCTTTCAGAGGAATCTTGGGCAGCTCGCGATCCTTGTGGCGTTTTAAACATACTCCCCTATACTACAGAACCCCTTAAGGTTCTCCGTGAGTCAGCTTCATCAGGGTTTAATGATAGTGAAACCTGGGGGGGTGTTCGGTGGATCCTACTAATCCTGTGTGACTCTAAGCACCTTGTGCACTGGGAATTAGGTACAATAGTATGCTAAGGTCATGGAGGTTTGTAGCATCAACAGCAGTATATTGCTCAACATTCAAAAAGAGTACGAAAACCCATGCCTGTCCAGTTCGCTCTGGGGTAATCATAGAGTAGGGATCCCAGCATGGCACCTACAAAAGATATTCGCAGTTTAGAATTTGGGCTTAAGTGCGTCTGATTTACGGCCTTGTGCTCCCTACAAACCGTGGAAGATGCGGATGGATAATCCCCATACATTTCTATGTAACCTCTATATACCCCCTACAGACTGCTATAGACTCTGTATGTATCCCCTAAATACACCCCGTAGAGCCCTGCATAACCTCTATATACTCCCTGTAAACCATGGATGTTGCGGATGGATTGGTCGGGGACCGCCGCCCTACTTGCATTGACCCGTCCGGGATTCCGGCAGGCAGTGGAGGATGATCAAGGATTTCAAAGGGGCTATGAGAAGCCTGTAAATAGCACCTACACTGGGTCCTAAAGTCTATGAACGGTACACGCATGCAAGCTTGACATAAGACTTTGAGTCATCAAGAACTCTGAGAGGCAAGGGGTTTATGACGTCAGTGTCATTGCCACTGTTGGGAAGTGGCATGTTGGTTTCAACACCGAGCAAAGTGTTGGCGAGTTTCAAAGTTGCATATTGTGTCTGAGTTTTGGATGCCTGCCGGATATCATACAGTAACTGCCTTAGCGGATGAATCCGCCAAACTTTGGCAGCTGCTTGGCGCCTGCCGCTGAAGCTCTATAGTGACTCTATAGGCTTTGACAGGAGCAATCCAGCTTCTTTGTGCGAACATGTTGGAACAGGCTTCTTGGTTTGAGTGGTAAAAAACGTAAGCCTCTCACACTTGGCTCAAGGTTACTGATGCATTTTCCTTCAACGCCAGCACGCACACCTTGTCACCTTGTTGCAGGCACATTCTTAAATCAAAGGTCGAAATTGCTCGAGATCTGCTGGTGCAGCAGAAGGAACAGGTTTTGAGTGCGTATCTGAAAGGCCTCTATTGTCCAATCAATTGAAAAGGATGATGTAAAATGAAAGGGAAACCAACATGTTTACGGATTTGTAAGGATTAGATGAAGCGGTCTAGGGTGTTGAGTTATCAAGGTTTGGTATAGGGGGTTCCTTAGGAATGCCGGTGCGTGTGCACGTGGGTGTCCTCTCAGGGGACCACGAGTAAAGGACCATTTAGCTTACACTCCGCTTTGGTCCCTAAACCTTAGGCTGGAAGAAAGACCCGGGATGACCCAGGTGCCCTCATGACTGTGGGGCTCCTATCTACTAGGCTACCCTAAAATAATCTGAAATACTACCTACATGGAGCTTGAGGGATATGAAAGGATTGACTAGCTTCCTGTCAGAAGCTTTGAGTCTGGGCTGCACCCCAGAACTGCGCGCCTCCACCACCTCCGTGAGGGGGAGGAAGCTCCGCATGTTCGGCATCCTCTGCACAAAAGAAAGAAGAGCTTAATTGCAGCCTTGCACCCTGATGGAACAAACCCCTGACTTGGGGGTTGGGCTTTCGGGGTGTCAGACTTGCCCGCCATAACTAGCCAGGCTAAGGTTTTATCAACTTGGGAGATAGCTGTGGTCCAAGTTGCGGTTGTGGCTATTCTTTTCACAGTGCTGAGACATCTGCCCCGTAGCATGGAACCGGGAACCCGAAACCATAAACTAAATCCACACCTTCAGGCTTGAGTCCAGTCACAAAAGACTTAAAAAACCATTGCCCTGAGGCAAGTACTCAACAACTGGGTAATTCGGATTCGGGCAATGTCAATCGAGTACAGGTTCTGGGTCAGTATGTGATTATTAGGTACTCGGGCACTTAGGCTTGTTAAACGCGCGTGAAGGCTGCAGCGCTAGCTCGTGGGAGCACAGCCACAAGGCAGGTGTGAAGTGCAGATACCCCCTTGCATCCTAAGAGGCTCAACATAATCACAAGCCTGTACACTAAAACCCCTACCTCCCCTCTTATTGCAACTCTGCATCAAAGGGATGTTTCTAAATCGCACCATCACAGGTGGAGGGTTGCATTATAAGTAAACTTATTGCCCCTAAGCCCCTAAAGCAAACTTAAACCCAGAACCCACTATTCTTCGCCAGGCCCTGGACAAAGCAGGGCCGGATGCAGGGCTGCACCATGTTGTCCATTACCTGTTGTTTGCTTAGAATGAAAGAATGAAAAAAGAAATGGAAGCTACTGTAATGGGTTACATAGGGACTCTTCATTCCCATCTAACCAAAAAAAGGTAAGATTAGGGCTTTGGGGTTTGAGGATGTAAGTAAAGCTTTGGGTTTTAGCACTTGGGCACTGAGTGGCTTTGGGGTTTAGGGCGCGGTTTTGGTTCAGGGTTTAAGGTTTGGGGTTCAGGGCCTAGGGCTTCAAGAGTTCAGGGTTCGGAGCCTGGGCCTTGAGGTTTGGGTGTTCCCGGTGTATCCTCTTCATCATCTTCAACACCGATGCAAAGCGTCATTCCTGTGGGCCATACCCTAAGGGCCCAAGTGCCCAAACAAAAGGGTCTCAGGTCCCCAACTACCAACATTTCAAGGATTTCTTAAACCCCAATATTCGGGAAACTGGACCTGTAGGGATGGAAGAGTCAATGTAGCTACATGGTATATTACTGCGCCCCAAAGTGTAGGTATGGGAGCCCTTTCATATTACCTGTGACCCTTCCAACCCTCCCACCTCCCACCCTGAATCCAATACCCAAAAACCCCAAGCCCTAAACCCTGAGCCCTTAACTGTGTGAGTTAGACAGAGCCAAGGATGGGAACACCGCATTACACTTGGCCGCCCGCCAGGGACCTTGGTGAGCCCAAAGGGTCCGCGGCTAGGGGTTAGGGTATATCATTAGGGCCCAAAAAGGGGTTCCTACATACCTACTTTGGGGTCTGAGTATATACAATGTAGAAACTATACAACCATATGGACCCCTTGGAGAATGAGTTGTGAGATTTCAGGCTGCAAGGGGTTGGCAAGGAAGTGGAAGACACGACATGTGCGACAAGCCCAGTAACAGTATAGCCCAAGCTATCATGAGGAATTTCACTAAAAAAATCCCTTGATTAAGTTTCTGTTTCCCAGGTCTGCCAGCGGCTGTCTGAAAAACCCCGAACTTGTACAAGCGTATTCGAGGCGGTTGGGAGCAGTCCTGGCGGAAATCTGATGGAGAACTCCAACTCTCAGCATCATTGTGAGGATACAGGTAATAATGAGGATATGTTGTTGTAATACGCTCTTCAGGCATGAGCCCTCCACACTGAATATTCGTTGCGTCTGTTCGGCTTGTGAGAAGCCACATTTTGAGCTTGGATGTAGAACATGGAACAAGGGGTCTACTAGAATGCGGATACCTCCACATACTACAGGAACACCCCAGAACGTATAGGAGGTCTGCTGGCTTCCTTGGCTTCCTTAGGAAATTTGCATGGAAATACCAGACAACCAGCCCAAGCAGAAATCCCTGAACACCCCGCATTCACAAAGAGGTGCTTTACCCAAGCAGGGACCGGTGCTTTCTCCCTATGCAAACCTACAGGGCCCTTGTACCTGGACCTCCCAAATACTCATAAACCCCACCCCTATGTAATACCCCTATGCCTAGGTATCATCCCATACTCCCAGGTAGTCCCCACAGATCTCCCGCAGCATTCGCCCAGGGGAAGGAAATTCGGAGTGTGCTGCGGGCTCGGTTTGCTTGCAAGTGCCTGTCGGCTTGGGGGTGTCTACCAATACCCCAGATAGCTGAAAATATATCCCCAAACCCTTAAACAATGGACAAGTAGGGCATTATTCTAAATGATCTGGCGGTGTATTCAGGGCGATGAGTTTTTTTCGCGGACTATGTAGCTTTAGAATTTGAAGCATTGGAACATTCGGGTAGAGATTCTTGCTCTTTTCTTGGAAGTCCTAGATCCCAAGCCCTAAACTCCTTAAATCCTGGACCCGAACTCCCCTTATCCTTTAAACCCAAACTTTAGGCCCTTACCTTGCAGACGAGAAACCCGCCTAACCCCTGTGGCTCTCAGATCCATCGGCTGCTTCGCGCCAGAGCCGACCCGCAGACGCGAAATGCGGGGAGCCCAGGAGGTTTAAAAGAACCTACAGGCGTGGGTGGGACAAGTGCCTTTAAAGGAGTTTACAGGGATATATGAGGTTATGTGTTTAGGATTGAGTTTCAGGGTTGGAATTTCAGCATATATGAGTCACGAGTCATTTTGAGCAGCCGCCCTGTTGAGAAACCCTGATGTTATGCATTGTGGGATATGTTGCTGTTTCTTTCTTGTTCAGCGTTTCTTTTCCCAGCTTGGGGCTGAAGGTTGGGATTTTCAGGGTGGCAGGGAGACGAGAGGGCTCAGGTGCTGGGACAAGGCGCCTCAGGAGTTGGGGTAAAGAAAAAGGATTCAGAGCATGGGCAGTGCAGGCTTCTCTCCTTGGCCTTGTAGTGAGGAAGACCCCAATCCGTAAACCTCAAACCGCTGGACCTTGCGGTTGCCTGTGTGAGTGCGCTCAAACCTGCACGAATCCCTGCAAATTATGACGACCTTAGCCGAATGGTTGTGTAGATGGAACATAGCCCCACTGAAGTTGTTGCAAAACGGGTAGTCAACCCCAAAGGCGAGGCCAGCCCCTGAATCCAAAATACTGCATGCATCGCTGCAAACCAGAGACCCCAGGCCCAAAGCCCTCGGACGTCACATGACCCATGGCGTTTGTCTAGTTATCTCAGCCAAATGCTGTCACTTTTGCAACGTCTCATATACATAACATAAAGCATATGAATATGTATATAGATCCCACAAATTGGAGAACAGTATTTAGGCAGCATCCCACATAGACCCTCCACAAGTGCTACACTTGGGTTCATTCCCCCTCGCAGTGGCTGTCCTTAAAGTGGTTTTATTGCCGGACTATTGCAATTATCTCCTATTACCTCGTGCGGCAACTGTTACTGTAAAGGGGAAGGACCTCCAAACCCTTCCACAAGAGCATCCTGGAAACTTAAACCACAAACCCCAAACCCTAGCACAAGGCAAGGGGGTACTCCGCCTTTGACTTGGCGAGGCCTTGAACAACTGCTTGTCACGTCCGAGCATGCAGGTTTACACAGGAATTCTACCGACTACGGTGGATACTAAAAAGCCTGCATGACCCTAGGTACCTTATACCTTGGGAATTATGGTACTACCGTGTACAAAGGTCATGCAGGATTTTTCGTATCAACAGCAGGACCCTCCTTGTACCCTGAAATAGCAGCATCTGGTCCCTAATAGTGGGTACTTAGGGTAGGTGGGCAGTTTCAGAAATGAGCTTTTCAAAGGTGAAGTGATGTTGCCCGGATGGGGGCGGTCGAATTATAAAGAATTGTCCCCTCAAAGCTTATTAGATGCACATGCATACCCAGTACTCAAGACCCTGAACACTAAACCATGCATACACAGTACCCATGAGCTTGGGATCCATACTAGACTAGCATCATTCCGGATCTGCGCAATTCCGGTTCTGAAATTATTCGATTTAAATAGTTTCCATGAATTTTGGTCCATGTTCTTTTCCACTTTTTTCTTTTTACCCTGCATGACCCCTATGGCAAGTTGCAACACCCAGCGTTACCGCGCTGCAACTTGAAACCCGCGACCGTGAGGATCTCGGCTTAGGATTTAGGATATGTTCCATAAATAGAACTTTCCTTTGAGGGGTATTGGGCAACTGGCGTATAGCAAGCAGTGAGTTTAGGGTTTAGGATTCAGGCCGAGCAGGGAGTAAAGATTACTCTTGGATTTCAACGGTCCCACTCTCCCATGGAAACAAACGTGCGCTGAACCACCATCATTATCCCGTATTTTGAGGCTGTCTTTGTCAAAAGGATTATTGCATTGCATTCCCAAACAGCTGTTCAGGTGCCAGAAAACTGCGGAGGCACGAACTACTGCTGTTGCTCTCTGTTCGTGACTACGGTCTGAAGGTTAGAGGTGTGTGCTTCAGAGGAAACTTATTGCTTTGTTGGATTTTTTCAGGTCAAGGTATGTTGGCTGTCCAGCCCAAAACCAGCCCACACTGCTGGGTACTCAGGGAATTAGTTGTGATGCCTTTCTGACTGTTTTGGGTGGTTTTGGGCCATGATGTTACTTTGGCGTCCAGGTATAATCCCCAAGAGGAAGGGTTTGGGCGTGACGAGCAGCCAACATCGGGGTCGCGTGAGGAAGCATGGAGTCTGCCGATCTAGCCGATGTTGTGGTTATAGATCCCTTGCATAGCTGTAGTATAGGATACCTCAAATAGACCTAAAGATAATAGTGGGATCACACCATCATGATGTCTGTTGACCTTTGTCGATGGTATAGTCCCGTCTCGCAGCGTTTACTGAATATCGCGTAAGTCCTTTACCCTGAAATCAAGCAAGCACCCCCGCCCCGCAATAGAAGGCATTCCCTGCAAGAGACTCTATATACATTGGTGGGCGCATTTCAGTAGTTGGGTACCCTTTCTAGATCCTCGGGGGTCTGGGTGGAGGGGGGGGAGGCGATATCAGGCGTGATGCCTTTAAGAGCGAGGCCCAAGGGTCCCCAAGTGCTCGATACTTGGGTTCTTGCGATTTGCGTCTCTATCGGTAACTGTGGTACCACTCTAAGCCTATGAGCCTTGAATCCTGGTAATTATACTATCATGTTTGGGGATATGTATACATATATATATATATATGTATACATACCCACTATGTCTATGATTAAATTAACTGCTTGCCACTTGGACCCCTACCCTAGGGTCCAAGTCTACAAAGCATACCTACACCCCAATGTCTATCAATATTACCTACATTGAGTTTTTAAAGCCTTAGGGCTCGAAACCCAAAACAATGAGGTTGAATTAAGCCAACAAGCCAGGGAGATGTGAACGCCAGCCAGTTGCTTTCTACGTCTCTCTCCGAGGCCCGACTGCCGAGAGGGTGAAGATATGCGTTCAACGTTTAACGAGCTTGGGAAAGACTACCTATCACCTAGACCTTCCAAGTGCTTTTGATTAGGGTTATCGGATCCCTTATAGTGGGTATTTGGACCATGATGGAGGGCAACTGGAGGGTCTTGGTGGCAGCTTCCATTTTCCTCTCTATTGTTCATGAACAACGAAACTGGAAGCCCCACACCAGTATGGAGAATCTAAACATCTCCAAGGCAGTCAGACATCAAGTGGTCCTGATGGTTCCTGAAGGCCAGCAGTCATAATCTCTCAAGCTAGGTTCAAAATCTCCCGAAAAGCGACAAGGAGATCCCTAAGATTGAAGCATTATGAGTGGACTGCAAAGCGGAGCAGGGACAGCGCATTGTTTGCAGACTTTTGTACTGTAGAAGCCGGAAAAAAATTATTGATACTGTCCCTGCATCGCTCTGGATGTATAGGGAGAGGTAGGGCGATGTTCCTAAGAAAAGCCTTCCTTCGCCTACGGTAGAAGATAAAGAATTACCAATATCATGGCCCTACGTTCCTTGCATGAGTACAGGATTGGATACCTCAAAAAGACCTCAACATGATATTGGCAGTTTTTCTGTCCATGAAATACCTTGCAAGGTCTGCTCCAAGGCCTGCAGGGCCCTGAAAGAGTTTGGGTTATGGGAAGTGCCTCCATGCGCACAGATATTCAGGATTTGCCACCAAGTATCCCTATACAACCTTGAAAGAACATTTCATGTTCCGTTTTCTTTTCCATGTGATTATCCACCATTGGTACCCCAAACCCTCAGCCCTGAATAGTATGTCCCATGTTCTTTTCCATCTTTGACATCTCCGAGGCAAACTGCCCAGAGGTAAAACCCAACCCACTGCAGCTATCATAGCATAGCGAACCTCGTCATTCAATCAGAGTCGCTCCTTTTAAAAGAATGCACCATGTCACTACTTACTGACTACCTATTTCCCCCTATGTGGATCCCTAGCATTATAACTGCGCAGCCCAGGTGGCGAAAGAAACCTTTCATGGATCACTCCCTGCAGGGCCTGGAGCTTGCAAAGGTACTTTGGGAAAGCCATCTAAGTCCTCAACCCTAAACCTTACTTCGACGGGGTCCCTTCCTGCGGCCTGTCTCGGTATATTATCAGCAGCGCATCGTCGTTGAGAATTGTGAATATGGTGTTTGTAACTAATCGTCCTAGTAGTACACTGCCATGTTCATTTCAAGGTTGAGGGTTACTGCCAGAAGGAATGACATATCGGCATTGGGGACTCTTCGGGTTACCTTTGTTATTCAGTTCTGTTGTTTTTAGTGCGTGGGACATTTTGAGACACAAACAAAAGCTACAGGAGGGAGTCTTCATCAATCCTGCAGCCCTAAACCCTAAGCTTTCTGTAGCCCCTCAACCCCGAAGGCTCAGACCCTGATACATATAGTCCATCTTCATACTGTTAACAGAACTTCTGCACCGTCCTGGGTACCGTAGAGCCTAGCCGTTACAGTGGAGCTGGAGGTTTGCTGATGCCCAAACACCGTGTTTTACGGTTTAGGGTAGAGACGTCAATGTCTATGTTATCTCTCGCATACTAAACGAATCTTGGACCTTTAGGTTGTGAAACTGATACCTACGTTGGGCCCTTAAAGTCTTGCGTGATACCAACATTGGGGCATGAGGTTCAAAATGTACTACCTACATGGGGCCTTGGCAGAAGCCAAAGCGCTGACCCTGCCACCCTAAACCCTCAGCCCTACGCATGGTTGTAAAGGGCCTTGAGTTCCCCCCACCCCTGTCATGTGGACCCTATAACGATACAGAGATTATCCTACTAGCGGTACTAAGAATTCCGCATGACCTGAATGAATAGACTCCAATAGTTCCCAAGGTATGCAGGACTTTTTGTATCCAGCGGTATCCACCCTTTAACTATTGTTAGACTATCATATTGTCCCAACTTTGGGGGTTACCGAAATCACCCGCTTATCGGTAAATTCTTGTACTGCAGGCTAAGGACGAGAAGCGTTCTCATTCGGAAATCCATTCTCACGAATTGAAGTGCGCGCATCATGTACTTCAACATGACCTTCAAACGTGTTGGGCGTATATAGCCCAACAAGCTCAACAAACAATCATCCCATATTACTATATTCCGCACCAAGGAGCTCCCCAAAGGCTACCCCAACTCAAAGGGTACAACCATACCTAGACCCCTATACCCTACCTTTGTTTAGGGTAATTAATGTTGTATAGAAGATACTAGACATAAAGTTTGGTATCCTAAAGCCCTTATACTTATACCCGATAAACCCTAAACCAAGAAGTCTAAGTAGTCAAGTCAAGTCCCTACCAAGCAGCTTAGGCCAAAGCCCCTTCCTGAGGGCGAGGTCTTAGAGGCCAGGGTTGTCTTTGTAAACATGTTTTTGGCGAGATGGTTTTATGGAGGGTTTAGGATTTGGGGATCAAAGATTGTGGTCCACAGTTGGCCGCATGCAGTTTGGACCTTTGGAGTTTGGTTTAACCCTTCAGGATTCTCGGACGAGTCAGAATCAGGGGCTTCAGCATCTATTGATTTGGGATTGGTCTGGGCTTAGTGTTGAGGACGGTGAGGTGATTCCGAGGATCGAGCTGTTATCGCACTCACATGGCTCCTGGAAGCCATCATGCAAGAGGCAGAGGATTTTGCAAGTCACGAAAGTGCACTTAGATCGAATACCTAGTGTCTAAAAGCTACCGCCACTCGCTCAGACCCGTCATGACTGTCTAGAACCCTGCAGATGCATTTGAATTTCTTTCAAATAGATAGGCTCTTGCATCCGGGATGTTTTCATACTTCTACTCGCTTTTTGTCGAGAAGCTAATAGGCCCCTACATTAGGCACCCAGACCCTTGGGAAACAGGCTGGAACAGCAGATTCATGGCCTCTCCGGCGCCTCTGCCAGCAGAGCTTCAATTCTTTACTGTAGGTAGTTAGGGTTTCAAGGTAAGCAGTAACTTGGAAACCTGCCACAAACTTGAGTGTGCAGGAGAATCGCGTGCATGGAGTCCAGTGCTGGGTTTGGGGTTCAGGGATTCCAAGGAACCTAAGGTTTGTGGTCCAGGGTGAGGGTTCAGGGGTTTCAGGATTTTAGGGTGTAAGAGGCTAAGGGGCCCAGGATTTTGTGTTTAAGGTGTAGGGTGGTAGGTGCGGAGCTTTTGGCCCGGTGATTTCTGGGATAAGGGATTAGGGGGATATAGGGGGATATGGGGATAATGGACAAGAAAATGGAGACTACTATTTCAGGCTTTGGGTTGAGGGTACTGCGCCCCAAGAACAATGGCTCCTGTTTCAGCATGGGCTGGGAGACGTCGCCCCTAAACAAATCTGGGTCACAGTCGCAAATTGAAATTGATCGGATTTTAGCAGCCACGGAACCTTGCGCACCAGCCAGAGCAGTTGGAGGGTCCTGAATATGTCGGCAAAAATTAAGAACCCACACTCATCGCCAAGTAAGTCCTGACGGCTGGCGAGCAGATTGTGTGCACGTGCTTCAAGAGCTGCACAGGAAGTTAAGTTATGCAAGGTGATCAACATTACTGGTTGGGCGAATGCTCCAACACATTTTGAAATCTTGCTTACTCAAGGTTTGCTACAACACTTTCTACTAGTGTGTGCCGCTGAGTTCTGAGTCCTATAAAGTCCTCGGCGTCATTTTTGGAGCTGAGGGTACCACCGACTCCATGATTTTTCTTCCCCTCAAGACGAAGCCCAGATCACAAATCCTGAAGCCTGACTTGAAACTCCAAGTCTTCAACAAGCCATAGGCGTGGCAAGCCCTAGACCTGCCTGGATGTTTTTCAAGCAAAGGGTGGTTTGATGTCCCCACAGAGTCATAGGATTCCCACCGCTGAAGTCTTCGCAACAGTTTGGAGAACTTCTCAGCAGCCAGCCGAGGCTTCCGGTGCGAACCATGGAGCCGGATACGCCAGAGACATCTACGCGAGGACAGCACACACGGTTTAGGGTGTAATATTTCAAGGGTTTCAAGGCTTCAGGGTTTAGGGTTTAGTGTCCGAGATTCCAATAGTTATGCCCAATGAGGCTCAGGGCTCAGAAAGTTGTCCCTTGTTCCCCTGGCGTTTGGATCCTGAATCCATTCAATATTCATGTACATTATGTGATATTATGTGTGTATATATATACATATATATATATCCTATTGCAATTCCAACACTCACACCCTAAGGGTCCAAGAGCCCAATATTTGAGAACTTGGATCTGGCTAATAGAAATTGCAGTATAGTTTTTCGGGGAAATCTGAATGTTCAGACCCTTAAGGAAAGAGCTCAAGCATGAAAAGCCTTCATGTTCCACAATGCGTGCGCGAAGTGCTAAGCGGGCTCTTTTTTCGAGCAGGGCTCTAGGGCAGACTTCAAGAATCTTCCTGGAATCTTCACCCTACGATCTGGAGGCTGTAGACCCTAAACATGAAGTCCTTGACCCCATTTACAGCCAGTAAACTGTAGATAGGTGAGATTGCAGGTCGGATCTATTGAGGGCTGTTTCGTAGCAGGACCCCGGCACATATGGCCCATACAACCCCGGATAGTCCTAGGCAGCCTCCACATATTTGAAGCATCGTACATCTTTAGTGATTGTGCATTGGTGCCTAAACTCAAAATGGTTTGCAGCTGTCTCTATGAAGTGTCATACAGCATGCGCTTTGTCACATCGATTCGATGTACAAATCTCGTTATGTATAGCACTTGCTTGAATGAAGTGCTCGTATAGTATTGACTGCCCTGAGGCCTCAACCCTAGACATGTCGGGGTGCTTTGGTCGGCTCAGTGTTTGTTTCCGGTGCTTGTTCTGCGTTGACGTAGGGTGCCTCGTAATATACAGATGTAATCCGGATGAGGGCGAGTGAGTAACCCGATGATCCATTGAAAGCGGAGCTGGGGGGACCCGAAACATCAACCCGAAACACCATCCTTGTGACTTCCCAAAGATTCCTACATAAGCCGACCTTCCATTCATTTTCCATTTTCTTTTCCATTTGATTATCCATCCAATCATTTCGACATTTAAGCCCTGATCCCTGAACCCTAAATAATGTAGTCGCTTCCATGCTTGTTTCTACGCTGCTATCCCTACATAGGCTCTGAATATTGTTTTTGATTTGGGTCTTAAAATCCTGTATATACCAAACAGCCGTGAAGCCTGCTTATTTTTCATCTTATCAGGTACACCCCACCGGGGGTCGGTGACCCCTCGGCCATCAGCGCCATCGCCCTCCGCGCCATCGCCTTCGGTGACTGCACGGAGTGGTGCAGGGAGTGTGCAGGGTGGCCTAGGGTATTAAGGGTTTGGGTTGCAGAAGTTTAGGGTTTAGACGTATATAGGATTTGGGGTTTAGGTTTGTGGCGTTCAGCGTTTGAGCGTTTGGAATTCGTTTGGTTCGGGAGTTTGAAGGGTTTAGGGGTTCTTGGCTTGGGCTTGAGCCAGAGTTCCGGATGTGGTGCCAGGTTGTGGGCATATGTTTTGCTAGTGTGTTCCACGAACCTCCTTGTACCTTTACATAGGACGCGTATGGCCCTTCTTAGGCCCTGATAGAGGAGAGATGGAGGGTCCAGGTTTGTGGCTCTTGTTACAGCGGTTTACGTAGACATGGTTCTTGAAGCGGCAGTCAACAGTCCCGGGGGGGAATGGGGCTATCTTGGGGTCTAGTGGCTTTGATTTTCGTTAGAACTTAGCAGTTGAAGGGCTTGAAGATAGATGTGTACCCGCAATTACCTACAGATTAGCAGTAGCTAACCCTTAATCATTAGCAGTAGCTAACCCTTAAAACTGTGGGTAGTTGGGCTTCAATTAGCAGTGATTAATCTTTAAATGGTAAGTATATCTGAGCCTGGAGGTGGCCTGGCCACACCCTGCAGTGCCGGGGCACTTTTTCTTCTTGACGGTCCTGCGGACCATAGTTTGTCCAACTTCTTTGCTTTTTCGAACGGGAGTGTTTTGAGAGACTCCTGTTCCTAAAGGCCATTGTTGTGCATAAGCAATTGTATCTGGTAAGTATAAGCCATAAAGCTGTAGGTAATTGGGTTATAAGATTTAGGCCTCATACATGTGCTACTACGGCTCCAAAGCATCGCATGCCCCCGAAGACGAAGGCTAAGATCATGTCGCCTCCTGACCAGAAGAATGTCCGAGGGCTTATATGAAGATTAAGGATTATATAGGGGTATTCGATCAGGGATTACATAGGGCCCCTCGTGAACCCCAGGGGCATCAATCATTCAGACGTTTGCATGAGAGTTGCATGGCGGTGTTGATTCTGCTTGCCGGCGCATGATATTAATCTCCACCACTTTACAAGGAAGAGCAGCTCATGCGCTCATGAACCATTCAACCATGCGCAACAAAGCACACACCGTCCGCCCTGGACATTAGTCTGGCAATGTTCATTCTTAATGCTGTTGTGAAGGCTTGCGCCAGCATTTCCTTGGCTCTGGAGCTTCTCTGTAGCTGAGATGTGTTGCCCTCAAGGGCTTGTATCCGTCCTTTCTGCACAGTGAATATTATTGCGAGCATTAATCCTCCTCTGCATTCTGCCGCCCACCTCTAGGCTCCTTACTGACAAGAGGAACCTGGTCATAGCTGCAGTGATTTCTACTACAAGGACCACCTACTACTTACTACTACTTCTACCACCACCACCACCACCACGACTACTACTACTACTACTACTACCACCACTACTACTACTACTACTACTACGACGCGCGCGTCGGATATCTGACGGTGGGGTTTTTGAGTACA